>CM029380.1:8639763-8784763 GCA_017165825.1 Hepsetus odoe | reverse complement strand
CATTAATTACTGATACCTAAAGAGGTACACTTAAAGTGCTGAACTGGAACTGAAATTCTTAGCCCAGGGCCTGGCCCCACTGTTTTACCAGTGCCCTACTAGGCTTCAGGCCTCATCCTCCACCAGCCCTAAACTCACAAGCATGTGAGATGTCTAGAGGGGCGAGTGATCTAAAGCTTTGGTTAGAATCCCACTTCTGAAAGGCAGTGATTCCGACCCCAACATTACTCCTCGTTGCAGTCCACTGCTTCTCCTGGTGTGTGTTCACTACTTGTGTGTTTGGGTTTGTTAAGTGTAGATACAAAAGCATTTCACTGTTCACAGCATGTGAGTGCCAGCACAGGAATTTAATTTTATTGTGGAAGAACAGAACTGCTAGACCCTTTTTAAATAAATATGCATTATAACTTACCCCCATCCAAAAGCTTCTGTCCACCACACAGCATTGGACAAACTGACCAAGTGAAAAAGAATAAACCCTCTAGACAGGATGAGCTTTTAATTATAGTGGCAGTAATTGTGCAGAAATCAGAGATTGGCACCCTCTAGTGGTTACAGAAGCCACCCAGGGACGAGCCTGCCTGTCAGATTCTCCAAGGGGGCAAGGGTTCAAAATATTCTCACCACTTTCACTTGGACCTGAACCTTTTTTAACCATGAAGAAAATTTAAGGAGTTAATAAATAATATCCTGTCAGACAAACAGGAACTGTTTTAAAATTAATTTTGCTGTTGCTATTGCAACAAATCACTTTTTTTTAAATGGTTATTACTGACTGCAGCCCAAAACCAACAGACCAACAGAATATCCCCCCTTGGTAATCTGTAATGTGCTGGTGTGTGTGCATGTGTGGGTGTATGTTCATAAATCACAGCTCGATCTATATGTACAGGGCAAACCCTGCAAAGAAAAATATCTCAGACACCTTCTCAAATAGGTTTTCATTTGGAAATTTCTTGTTTTCCCATGGCAGGACCAGCTGTAGAACAGGCTCTTGTATGTCTGAATTGTAGAGCTTTACTCTGCGTTTCTCTGGAGATGAGTTCTGGTCTCTTTCTCCCCATTGCAAAAAGGACATTCCCAGCAATGGCCAAAAGCTTAGTCTCTTATTCAGAAACATAAATCTCTGGATTAAGGGTTCTTTCTACTGTCCAAATGCAGTAGCATTGCCACTACTGTAGTGTAGTTATGCTTGGCTTGATCAGAGTTCTACAGCAATTTTTCAGTGTAAGAAAGAAAGCTTGCCTGTTTGGTTTGTGTCAGTCAACTAACAGCAAAACAATCCATCACAAAGATCTAGCCCTTCTTCTTGGAGAGCTGTGGGCTACAATCTCTCCAAAGGGATTTAAACCAAGATTTAGTCGCCCTACCAAACAAGAAGGTCCGAGATGGTCTATCAGCACAGTCCAACTAGATAAGCACCTTCAACATCTTAGATCAGAAGTGCTGATGGCCATTAAAGACCAAACTAAGCTAAGATCAGCCAGCAACATAACTGTCTTTTTTCCAGGTGTTGAAAGAATATGAGCATTTGACTATCCCTCAGCAACCTTTTTCATAACCAGTTAATGTCTGTGTTCTTTAACACTGCAATACATTTACATATAAGAATGCAATAGCAAAACATCAGCTTGCAGCTGACGGGAAACAGCTGCAGCTAAAACAATAAGTAATATGTCATTATGGTTAAATGGATCTTGTTTTTCAAGATGACCTCAGTCTTAATGCATCACTGAGAAATCTTGCTTTGGAAATAAACTCAACAATAAGCTATATGTTATTGAAGTCAGTGCTAATTAAGTCAGCCCCTCAAATCAACTATTGTAGATAAGCCAGAGTGATGATCAACTTGATTTAAAGCGGTTTCTACAAACATTTCACTCCCTTCAGGATGCTGAAACCCAAATAGACTGGCTCAGCCTCCCGTATCAGAACTTTGGAAATATTTGGTGGTGGTGGATCATTCAGACTGACACCTTTGGATATTCTTATTCTTATAACTCTTGTAATTCTTTAGGATTGAGGTGAATGTTGAAATATATATACATTGTGCAACCCTGCAATACAGTTACAGATAAGTCTGACAGTCAGCATCTAGGCCTCATGTCCAGGAATGTGGACAGGTGTTCTTTAACATGTTCAGCACCAAGTAATGCCTCTGAAACTTTCTGACAGCAGTAACAATAATGCGCCAATCATGCCTGTAGTGAGATATGTAGTAAACAAGGTCCGGATCTTGGTTATTAGTTGATAATATAGGCCAACAATCTTTCAAAACTACCACTCCCAAAACACACCCACCCCCATTCATAGACACACCCCACCCCCAGTAACATCCCTGCTTTTAAACACTGGCTTGGGCCATAGTTAGAAAAACACTTTTCCACTTTTGCACCTTTTCACATGAGGAGGTGAAAACCACCTTTTTGATCACTCAGATGCCAAGTCAAAGAAGGAACACTGTGACAAAAGACACACTGTTCTAATGCTGTTAGGATTCATTCAGTTCATACTTTGGGAAATGTTTTCACATATTCTCTCTTACAAACAACTATTTTAACTACCTTCACAAAAATAAGTGATTCAGGGATTTGAGGAACTAAAAGATTTCTGGGATTTCTTTGATTTAGTAATACTTCTTTAATAATCAAGAATGATTTTGTAATATCCTCCTTTCTTGACGTAATCCGCAGAGTTTGTGTAATATCTGTAATAAATTTAAAAAAAAAACCTTGAGGTCGGTGATGATTTACATATCTTCTGTCTTTGTCTCAACATGTTTCATCAGAGCTCGAGCTCTCTCTCTCTCTCTCTCTCTCTCTCTCGCTCTCTCTCTCTCTCTCTCGTCCCCCCTTCCTCTTCCCCCTTCACTCCTTCCTTCAGCGGGGTCTCCTTCTCTATAAAAGGAGCTGAAGTCTCTCCACACTCTCAGAATCAGAAAGCCCTTCAGCTGCCAACAAGCACAACTCCTCTCCTTCTTTGACTAAAAAGAAGAAACTCATCCAAGAGAGCGTGCTGAGAGTCAACCTGCGAGACGCTGTGGACTTACTGAGGGAAGAAGCTACACACTTGGTAAATAGTTATTTTTTTCTGTTTGCACATTTTCCTTCACTGATTCTTGGTTAAAAGAGGTAAGTTATTCCTACCTGAAACATGCATTCATTATTATCTCTAAACTAAAATTATTTCTTGGTTGCAAAACTTGTTGCAGCATTGGTCCAGTTCTCCTTCTTTTTTCATGTTCAGTGTGTTCATATGCATTGTGGTTCCTCATGTGAGTGATAAGGCTAGGTGACACAGTAGCCTGAGCCTAGGAGAATGGTCAGCATTGCTTTCGTTGCCATTGTGGATGTAGGGGTCAGAGTAGGGTGTGGCTGACTGCATGCATGTGCAGGCTGTGTGGTTTTCCATGTTATAGGACTCTTGTTAATGTATGGTATGTTAATGTCAGAGCTTGCCCCATGCAGAGCATATGTGTGGACAGCTCAGCTGGCTGGCATTTCTTGGCAAAATAGTATAAAAGTATAAAATTCACGGGAGTGAAGGGATCAGAGGTGAGATGCACATTTGTATGTGTCTGAATAAGAGAGAGAGAAGAAGGGGTGTGGTGGTTTGGCTTCACAGAGGACTGTAGCTGGAGTTCTGACAAGGTGTTGACAGAACCTGGGTGTCAGACCTCAAGCTTTTGGGCAGAGGGAGAGAGAGAGCTGTAGAAAGCAATGCAGCATCTTCATGTCTCTCTCTCCTTCACACTGTTAAAGGAGAAGTTGCTGGTTTACTCCTCTGAGCCAGCAGGCAGTGGCTATTGCAGGAACATGGGCAGGAGTTGCAGGAGTTCCCGGAGTTGGCAGTAGCTGTCAGTTGCGTGACACTTCAGCTTCAAATTCTCCCTGAAAAAGACTCATTCATTGCTTTCTGTGTGTCTCTTTCTCTACATGTCCTTTTCCTTTTTTTTCTCTCTCTCTCTTATTACTCTCCCTCATTTTCTGTCTCCATCATTCTGTCTTTCTCTCTCTCTTTACCTCTGTGTCTCTCTTTCATTCTCTTGTTCTTTCACTTTCATTCCATATTTCCTTTTCTCTCTTTCCACCTGTCTCCCTTTTTTTTCTTTTGTTCTTTTTCTACTTTTTCTGACTACTTACCTCTTTTTTTTGTCGCTCTCTTGTTCTCATCATACTCACTCTATGCTCCAGGACTGTTCCATTATCCCAGACGTTCTGGGACAAGAATCCGTTTGGTCTCACTAATGATGGTGGACCATCCTCCGTGTTCCTCTGCCCTCTATTAGAATTTGCTGCTATAACCCTCAACCACACTGTCACAACAGAAAATTAATGAGTTTGCCCAGTAAATCTTTCCTCAAAGATAAATCGGGTGCCCAGAGGGGTCACCGTTTCTGCCACTCCATCAGCGAAGGCTCACTAATCAACAGAGATTGTTTTTAGCAGGCTGTTACATAATCAGTCTTTGCAGCAACATCACAATGGCTTATTGTTATGAAGGGTTCTGCCATAACAACTGCTGTATTATCAATGAGATGAAAGGGTCTCTGGGCTGATTTGAGTAAGCTGTGGGAAAATTTAATCTGACTTATCACCAGCAGTGTGATGGGCAGGGGTCCGGCTGGCACAAAGAGGCACTTCCCTCTTTTGATGAGGACTAATCCGGGTGATTTACCAAAACTGCTTCACCAGAGGGAGTTATAGAGATGAAATCCTTGGTTGTGAAATGTATAGGTCACCATAACCAGTTCCTGTCATTTTCTTCAGAATGACAGCTGGCATTGGGGGGTATGAATATTAATTAATATTAAGCAAATATCATTAAAACATTTGTGAAATTAGTTTTTACTTATCTTGCTTTTGCTAAGTTTACTATGTTTTTTTATAGATATGAATGTGTGGCTTTGACTCTTATGGAGTTTGTGCTCTCCCCTCAGACTTGACACCTCGTGGCTGCCCTCACATACAACCACAGACCACCCCAGCCACAAACCACCTCAAGCCTCTCTTCCAATTGCTGCCATGTCTAGACTGCTCCCCCTGGCCATCCTGGTGTTGGCCACCAAAATGGCCATAGCCCTCTTCCTGCCAGACTCAGCAGAGCTAAGGCATCTGCTGAGCCGCTATGAGGAAGAGCTGCAGCCCAACAACACAGCTTCTGCCACACGTGTCCGCAGGGCTATCCAGTGGTCAGACAGAGAGGAGATCCTGGCCCTCCATAACAAGCTGAGAGGAGGTGTCTACCCCACTGCCTCCAACATGGAGTACATGGTAAGTGCACAGGAAAAGCAGAAGGCAGCTTGTGCAATATGTTACTGGCTTTAGTTTAGTATGTTACTATGTTACTATGTTTAGTTTACTATGGGTCAAAGTGGTTAATACCACCCACTCTCAATACACAAACATGTATCCATATATGTGTTTTAGGCTATAAGGAGTGTTTTTATTCCACTGCTTTATCAATAAAGAGCAATACATGGCAACTAGTCAGAATGGTTTTAACACATATCTGTCTTCATGGGACAGTATCCAAAACAGCCTGTTTATTTCAAATGTATAAAGAAAAGTGTGTAAATGGGAATGTATAAAATGTATGAATTCCTCAGGAAAAATGAAATAGTACATTTTGGGCCCATTACGAATCATCATTTAGGGTATGAGATGTGTTTTTATTTTTAACAGTATATAATATTGACTATAGAGACTTCTCAGCCTCAGGTCGATACTAAAGAAGCAAACACCTGAGACTTAACATGCGTTGGCTGGGGAAAGCTGAACAAAATGATTATGAAATTTAAAATGTGATGTATTATGTGTGGATCTCAGGAGCATTTTTGCATGAAAATGTGTACACAGCATGTGGAGTATGTCCAGTACTAAAGCCGCTGTCGCTTTAATGCCAACCACTTGTGCAGACTATTCTAAACAGCATGCTGAATTATAAACAGAGCTAGCATAGTTTGTTGGTGTTTGTATTCTGCGTCATCCTGCTGATGCAGTCACCACTTCACTGAGGCTGGAAGACTCTCAAGAGTGTCTGTCAGGTGCTTGAGTTTGACCCAAACATGAAGAAAGTGTTCATTTTATGAGTGTGATCTTTGTAGGAAAAGGTGAACTCACGAGGTTAGGCTGCCAGCGTGGCGCTGTGCGGCCGCTTTACTGTGAAGATAATTACACTGAGTCTGTGCTACATGCTGAGGGAGCCAGACAGAGAGAGAGAGAGAGAATTCGATGCCAGTGCAGAACTGAAGGCACAGCATGCACAGCCAAAGAGGCTAACTAAGCACTTAAAATCTGAGCTGTGTTCAGTTTTTTGCTCTTTGCATGTTAACAGATGTTGATTAAAGAATACCAAAATGGATGTTAAAACGAGTGACTTTTAATATTTATTGCCAAACATGGTATAGTGGTGATTTTGTATATATAAATTTTAATTGAGTTTTTTTGGAAATTTGAAAATAGAGAATTAAGTTAAGGCCTGTATATTTTGCAAAGGGGTTTCCAAAAAGTAGCCTTGTTCTATTTTTTTAAGCTTTACATTGAACGCCCTCTCTGCCAGTTAGGATGATCTTAACATTAAGTTGATTTGGGAAACAGGTTGCTTTGTTATAATATATATAAACAGCACTGTTGAAAAAGGACATATAGACATAGTCGTAATTTAGACATTTATAATTCTAAAAAGAAAAATATGTTTACATTTGTAATACTTATCAAAGCAGAATTTTGCCACTATTCCCCTTACCCCATCTATAGACCTGTTATGATTTTCCATGTTTTTAGCTTTTTAGCTACAGTGTAAAACGAAAGAACATCAAACACAAAACATGTCTTGTTTGACTGACCACATCTGAGGTAAGGGGAATACATTTGCTTTTCACATTGCTTTAAAATGCCAGTGTTTTTGTTTACATGTCCAGTGACCAAAGTTTGGTTGAAGGATGGCGGAAAACAGAGTTGTATGTTTTATTTTAGGTTCCACAAAGAAATCATACCCCTGACATATTTATATTATCGCCTACAAACATTTGTATCATTGAAGCCCAAGAGCCTTGAGAAACATCCTCACTCATCCTTTATATACAGAGCCTCTGGTTTCACTGTTTGTAAACAATGACGAGTAAATGGAATAGTTCAAAACATGTTGCCAGCTGGCCTTTGCATCTTGAGCTCAGTGAGTGAACAACATTCAAGGAAAAACCTACTGTATTGGCCAATTTTAGAATAAATGAAGTAAGTGGGTCACCAATTAATCAGAGACAGTGCTATGTGTTGTTTTAAAAAGAGGTATCTCTATTTTTTGAGCAGCGCACATTTCACTTTCTTTGATTAATGTAGGTTAATGCAGAATAGTTTTTCTAGTTCAGGTAGGCTGTTTGAAAGAATGCATTATTGAAAAAGGAGGGATTGTGGAAGGGATGAGCTGAAGAGGCAGAGTTTTAGTTGGTTAGGCAGGTTGGGAACGATTCCACACAGGACCGGTTCTGTGCCAGATCTCAGTGAATAACCCAACGGTTTCAACACACTCTGCACAGCCTAGAGGCAGCCAACACCTCAGCACTCGACACTGCACAGAACAGGAGTTATAGGTTGTGTAAGTTTGTGTGTGTGTGTGTGTGTGTGTGTGTGTGTGTGTGTGTGTGAGAGTTTAACACCATGTTGGAAATTTACTGAGTGTACTGAGGAGGTACAGGGAGCTCTTCGACAGTGTGGGTGTAAGTATGCATGTGTGTGTGTATTACCCACACCCCCTCTCCCAACCTCCTTAGGTGGAGAAATAAGCCAGAGAAATGTGTTTCATTTATCCCTGATTACAGGCGATTTACACTAGCCAGGCTCTCATATCACTTTTGGTGGAGTTGGTGTGTTTTTATTACATTGAGGGGTTCAGTCCATTTCAATTATGGTGAAAGCGTTAGTGAGCAGGACTAAACAAAGGATTTGTTCACACAATCCTGTATGTTTCTGCATATTGTAGGTGAAGAAAGCTGTGCTATGCTGACAGGGGGGTTGTATTGAAAGAGATGTTTCAGCTGTGTGTGTGTGTGTGTGTGTGTGTGTGTGTGTGTGTGTGTGTGTGTGTGTGTGTGTGTATGTGCGTGTGTGTGTGCAGATATGGGATGATGAACTGGAGCGTTCAGCTACACACTGGGCTGAACAATGTCAGTGGGAGCATGGGCCACAAGACCTGCTGATGTCCATTGGTCAGAACCTGGCAGTGCACTGGGGCAGGTATAAACACACACACACACACACACACACACACACACACACACACATACACACACATACACACACACACACACACACACACACACAGTGCCTAGGCCTCTAGAACAAATTCACTGCAGAAGGAGTACACACTGTTTTCCTAAAAAATATCTTAATTCTGTGGATCATCACATCACACTGAAAGTATATTTCCTGTAATACAATCAGATGCGTTGTAGGTATAAAGCCTTAAAGCCTTAAACTTTTAATTGTTTACATAGTCTTAACTTACAACCTTACATCTGTTCTGTAAGTAAAAACAGCAGTGAAGGTTTCAAAAGTGCGTTCACACAATGTGCACTGTGAAACCTAATGTGTGTGTGTGTGTGTGTGTGTGGCAGGGTGTGATCTTCTACACAGAAGTATTGGTATTCTATTCTCAATCAATCTCCTGCACCCTGAGTGCGGGTGCCATTCCAGGACTTCTTTCATTCCCCTAACCTTACTCTCTCGTCTGATGCTAGTGGAAAGTTGTTTATTTTTTTATATCCCTCTGTCTTAGTGCCGTATAAAGCAATGTTTACAGTGAGCAGACCTAATTGATTGGTCAGGGGGACAAGGGGTATTTACACTGGAGCAATAATCTGGGCTGTGCGTCAGAGGGCTACTCTTTAGATGAGTACTGACTAAGGCTGCACAACGTAGACAGAATTGTACAATTGAATTTCACAGCTGCCTCGATTCATCAAAACTCATTGGAACATTCATCTATAACTATAAAAACAACTTTGTGAATGGTTACAATCAGCATGGGAAAAGCTAATATGGTGATACAATTAACATAAGATGTTTTTCACTACTGCTGACCTTCTGTGCAAAGAAAAAGCTGTCTGAAAGCTGTCTTTGTTCTCAGTCAGATTATTGTTAGTCACTACATGCAGAGCCATAGTGCTTTCTGAACTTTCTGAAATTTTTTGTCCACTCTAACAGGTACCGTTCTCCTGCCTACCACGTCCAAGCCTGGTATGATGAGGTAAAGGACTACACATACCCTTACCCCCATGAGTGCAACCCTTGGTGTCCTGAGCGCTGCTCCGGTCCTATGTGTACCCACTATACACAGGTGAGAGAGCTAGATAGTTTATTAATAAATAATGAAGCAAGAGAAATGTATGCACTGTATTCAAAATGTGTTCACTGTGTTTTGATGGTGTCTTTATATGTGTGTCTGTGCATGCCATTATGTCAGGCTAAGTAGATCTGACAGTTAGAACAGCCAACTGTTTTAGTGGTCAGACTCTAATATTTGCCTTATTTTTGGTTCTGACTATTTGCTCACATTGGATCTTCCATCCTTGAACTTTCATACTTCATACTTTCATTACTTTCATAGTGGAAGTAAATAATTTAAATCAGAGTTTTTCCATTTGCTGCAAATGCCATTTTTTGCCCTTTCTCAAAACAGCCCTTGGCAGTACGAGACTCTCCTTTTGGTCATCTTAACAAGCAGCATGTGTGACCGGTGCACTTGTGGAGACAAGTATTACAGGCCTTTCCTAAAAACAACATGTGCACTGCAGCCCTGAGGCACATAGGCAGAGGAAAAAAAGCAATGAAACTGGCAAGAAAATTGTTCTGGCTCTGTAAATGAAAAGTATCCAACTTGTTTCAGAGATACTCATCATCGCTGAAAAAAATGTATTATTTGCTACCTACTTTGAAACAAATATGTATGAAATTTCATTATGCTGAACTGAAGTGCAACCTTAAAAAGGAGCCTTTAACAATTATTGTAATCTATTTTAACAGATAGGGGCATATGGAGGTGTATGTGTGAGAACAGTGGCAGCAGGATTTTGTAGACTTTATTAGCAGCTGGGATGGGTTTGTGAAAACACACCCTGTCAGAAAATAAGGTCACAGACATCTGGAAGCAGTTCCCAGACTACTGGATAATTTTCTTATTTGACCTGGATTCCTATGAAGGACAAAAGGGAACCATGCCAAGACACCATGTACTCATTCTGCCATCTTCTGTCTTTCTCTAATGCTTTTAGCAGTGGCAGCAGGTTTGCAGTGGCTACCATTCTGCCCCGTTCTTATCTTCTTGGTGTCGATTTGTTCCACAAAGGTCAAACTCGCTCTTAACCTCAGCACAGGAACAGGGCAGTAAGAGAAGATGGCTCTTTGGCCAGTGTCTTTGCTGAATCACTGTACCATGGTTGACATTATTGTGGCCTCTTCTTGGCCCTTAGACAGGAAGTACATTCCTTGGAAGGAGAGAAAAACCACTCTTCAGCGTCTGCTCTGAGAGAACTGCATACAAACCCCCTATGCAGTTTAATTGCACGTGAGGGAGAAATTCTGAGTAAGCACTTCCCATTCATTTACTAGTCTGACCATTCAGGCATGTGCAGTGTTAGTGAACTTGCTGAACCCAGTTATGCTTGTTTTCACCATAAAAAAGCCAGAACCTCAGCTCAAAGTCAATGATCTTCATGCCAGCATTGCTTCATTTGTAAGGAGAGTGAGGACAAATGTGTACAAGTTTACATGAAACTGATACCGGTCACACTTGATCTGCAGGTCCTTCCGCTCTGAATGAAAGGGGCAGTCTCTCCTCATGGCCCCCATGGGCACATCAATCTAGCCATATAGGTCCAGCCAGGGGAGTAGCTACTTCCTGCTGCAGGAGCAGGGCCAACTGGAGGGGGTAGGGATGGTGGGGTGGAAAAAGAGATACAAAACACATACAAAGAGGTCAGTGGGTCTTCTTGGCTCAGTATATACCTCCTGTTCTAGGCCAGCAGACCATGATCCGGATTCTGGTTTAGGTCACCAAAGGTTTGATTCTTTGGTTTATAAGGTTTGCTTTTTAACATTGGGAAGTCTTTATAAACATTATACTTTGATCCCTGTTTCATATGAACTTTTTAAAAATTTTTTGAGCCTGGTAATTTATTCTAACCATGGTCACAGCAGGTGCTAGAACCTTATCCAGCACTCAGTGGTCTCATGGTAAGAGAATAACCTGGACAGGACTACTTCATAATATGAAAAAGAAAATGAAAAAGCATGAATGTTTATTAATTCATTGTAATCTGAAACAAATAGCAAAAGCTACTTTAAAAAGGATTTTTATAGGGGGATCCCAAAAACATGTCTATATAATTAGGCAACAGTAATTAAATACGAAAAAATAAATAAATGCAAAAAATGTGTTTCTATACCAAACAGGTTTTTTTGTGTGTGTTTTTTGCAAAGCCATCAGTGTTATTTTATAAGGCACGTTCTGTAAAAATATGCTTGTTGTGGCTTTGGGGCTCTAATTATTGTGCCCTACATTATGAGCGCTTGGATTTTTAAGCAATCATGATACCCTAGCATCCTGACTCCCAGAATGTCAGGAAACTGCTGAGTAATGTGAGGAAGCTGTCTAACTGACAACACATCTGCCATTGTGTTAGGTTTGAATATAGACCATTGTAGTGATGGCTGTGTCTTTTCTTTTGCAGTTGGTGTGGGCAACCACCAGTCGCATAGGCTGTGCTGTACACACATGTCCACGCATGAACGTGTGGGGAGAAATTTGGGAGAATGCTATCTACCTTGTGTGCAACTACTCACCAAAGTGAGACACATATTTTAATTCTTTCCTGACATTTAATTTATGCACTACTTAATATAATCCTGCAATCAAATAATTGTAGTTAGGAGACCCCATGCTTAAAGTTCCATCTATTTAGTGTTGGAAAGTAAACAAAAAAATCAACTTGCTCACATCAGTTGTGGGAAACGTCGTCCGGAGAGCTTGTTGTGTACTAGGTGAAGTTGTGTGCTAGGTGAAGCCTGCAGGTTGAATAATTACTTACACTACTGGTGACCAACAGGGGAAACTGGATCGGGGAGGCTCCTTATCAACCTGGACGTCCTTGTTCACAGTGCCCCCCCAGCTATGGTGGAGGATGCAGAGACAACCTTTGCTACAAGGGTAAGCATTTACCTGCAAAAAGGCATTACACATAGCCCTGCTAATGATTGTGTGTAGTGTTACACAAATAAAAATTTGGCAGTGTTAAATTAGTTTTCTTAACTTAAATGTATATCCATGTTTATTTTCCTTTATGTTAGGAAGTTTTGACTAGGTAACAATATAAAGTATCTAACTTGGTTTTGAATTGCGTTCAGGACACCCTGAGCGTCCTGAAACTCCAGACATGAATGAGGTGGAGAAGCCCCAGGAGCCAGTTCAACTTCGGACCACCCCCTCCAAGCCTAAACCCAAGCCTGCTCCCAAGAAGCCTGCTCAAAAGACCTCATCCCCCACACGGACCAGTTTCCTTAGTAAGTGTGGCACTAATGCTCAGATTTGCAGAACAAATGTTGGAATCACTCATAGGTAGAGCTTAAACTGTACAGATTATGTCCATACTTTTCATTTTCTCATGTGACCACTGTGCTTTATTTAATTAATTTCACATAATTTCCTCTATAGCTCAAAATATCAAATGTGAAACCAAAATGAGGGATAAGTGCAAGGGAGCAACCTGCAATAGGTCAGTAACTATAAACTTATAACTCTAAGGAGTTACAGTTAGAATTTTCTAGATCTCTTACTCAAAGAATGTCTGAAATTCCTTTAGATACAACTGCCCAGCCAACTGTCTGTACAGCAAAGCAAAAGTGTGGGGCACATTGTACTATGATGTGGTAAGTCATTTGGCTTTAGATTATAGAAGTTTAATTTATGCCTTTAAAACAAGTGTTTTCCAGTCTAAAGATTTGTGTTTCTTTTTCTTACAGCAATCTAGCATTTGTCGTGCTGCAATCCACCATGGGGTCATTGACAACAATGGTGGCCTGGTGGATATCACAAGGAAAGAGAGCTTTCCCTTCTTTGTTAAAGCAACAAAGAATGGCGTCGAGTCTTTGAGGTATGCAGTGTTTTTAGAATTGTCTGTTACCTTTTATGGCTACAGAGTAGCTCACCAATACAGCATGTTATGAATCTGCTCTTTGTCAAGTCAATAGCTTTATTTCCCTTTACAGCAAATATAAACCTGGCAATGCATTTGTTGTCGCAAATGTGGAAAGTAAGTGAATTTAACTTTCTTGAGAATTGCATTTGTGTTTTTGATTTTTCTGATTTTGTGGATATAACATGGAGGTTTTTTTTTCTTTTTCGTTATAGTAAAGTCAGTGGACTGCTATTCCACTGTTGCTGAGATTTGCCCATTCACAGACTCTTTCTCATATTGTCCAAGGTATAGTACCTCAGTTATTGCACATAAATGGGCCTAGTTCTGTATAGTTTTACTCAAATGTTACAAATTACATTTTTGGTTAGTTTTATATGTAAAAGTAAATCAACAGATCATGTGCAGGTAACTTAAATGACCTTTTCCAAATATTTTTAGTGCACAATTTACTTTTATTTGGTCAAGATAGACATCAAATATAAACTTTAGCACTGGCCACATGTTTCACACTGTTCTTTTGTTCATTATAGTAAGTTTCATACAGCAAATAAACAATAGTTTCACATTAAAGTTTGCTGAAGTGTGTTCTCTTTAAACATTTTTACATTTTAACTTAATCAGGGTGCACTGCCCAGCTGACTGCAAGAATCACCCTTCATACTGGGCTCCCGTGATTGGCACCAACATTTACACTGATGTAAGTAGTAACTGCTTGGGTCTATACACACGTAAGAAAACTTAAGTGGGCTTAAGTTTTTTGTGGTGCTATAGCATTCTCCTTGAGCTTAAACTGACTACAGAGCAACAGCTGAGGAGGTTATGCAGACTCAGAGTCAGCTCCTAGAGCATACTCACTCTGAACCAGGTAGTCTGCTCTGAGATAATAGCTGGGACAGTGTCATACACTCTGTTCTCACTAATTCAGTAGCTTAGGCTATAATCCCTCTGAAAGTACTGCTTGGACCTTTTTTCTCACATTAGATTAAAAGCTTAATTTTCCCACCTTAATCAAATTAATTGTTTATGTCTTTATCATTTATGTCACCTGTAAGGGACATGTAAAGCTATCAAAACAGTCTATTTAATGATATAGGCAGTGGTGGCCTAGTGGTTAGGGAGTTGGCCACAGGATCGGAAGATTGTGGCTTCAAACTCCTTACCAGTAGGTTGCCGTGAGGTACCCTTGAGCAAGGTACCGTCCCCGTCACTGCTCCCCGGGCAGCTTTCATAGCTGCCCCCTGCTGCACAGTATTAGCATGGGTTAAATGCAGAGGTCCAATTTCGTTGTGGTTCACTGTGTGCTGTGCTGTGACCTCGCAATGACAAGAATAGTCATTTTCATATATGTGGCCCATTCCTATCACCATCACCCCAAAGAATCCTGCTCCATATAGCACTATGTCTGTGTGATCCTGGGATAGAGGCTTGCATTTACTGTGGATAAACTCATTTGAACTTACTCCCTTTTGGCCTGTCTATCACATTCCACTGTAAAAGCCCTGTGCCCTTCCAATTGGCCACAGTTCAGAGCTCTCTCCAGGGACTCAAACAAAAACTAATTAACTCTCGTAACTCACTGGCCTTAACCTAGTATTTAATGAAGTTGACCATTAGGGAAAGTGCTGTCCTTAATGCATCAGCAATGAGATGACAGCACTAATATAGCATAAGCACTCAGATATGGTAGATGTGTCACACTCTAATTACTTCAAGGGGACATGTTTGAGGGGATTTGGGGCACTAAAAGGGAGCTAGGCACCAGTCCAGCTGCCCTGCACTGTTTTTGAGTGGAGAATGCATGGGTTCTGGCCTGGCTGGAAAAGAGATGAATGAGGCCTACTTTAAGCTTCAGATAAGGCTGGTGAGTGCATGAGGCTCTGGAGCCAGATTCCCAGATTGATCTACATACCCAGAGCTGGACATGCTATAACTGCGTCAAAGTATTGCATGACCCATACAGTGATGTCATCTGTCTGGGTTCCCCTGGAACAGACTGCTGAACAGTATTTCCTAGACCAAGACGTTGCAGGTTTAAATCCCACCTACAGCCTTACTACCATTGGGTTCCTGAGCAAAACCCTTAACCCCAAGTTGCTCCAGGGGGACTGTTAGAAAATTTAAGTGGCTCTGGATAAGAGTGTTAAATTCAAACTGCTAAATGCTGTAAATGTAAATGTTTACTAAGTAAGGGCTGTTTTTACCCACTTCTTCTAAGTAAAGGCTTATGACTTAAACTATTTAGCAAAACAAAAAAGAAAATATGCAATTTAAGGAGCAGAGCTGCAGTATACTCAGGCTTCTGACCTACTGATTTTTTTTTCAGCTTTTTTGACTGTTATAAACATATATGATTAATTCTGTTAGGGGTTCTGTGATACAGTGCTGCAATTAGCAGCAGATCTGTGTGTACCCTCACAAAGTGAGACTATATAAAACCACTGGCATGACGGTCAGTGGAACATCACCCAGTTTAATGGAACTGTAGTACTGAGAAAGGGTTCAGTTCATTAATAAACCTCTGAAATAAACCTCTTTTGTCTCCCTGTGTCCAGAGCTCCAGTATCTGCCGGGCAGCTATCCATGCTGGAGTGATCAAAGCCACTGGAGGCTATGTAGACATCTTGGCTATGGATAAGAAGAAGAGTTATGCTGGCAGTCTGAAGAATGGCATTCAGTCTGAAAGGTGGCTATTTTCTGGCAGTACAAGCCATGCATGTTATCATTGTTTTACTTTCTCCTGAACAGCTGCTCTTGTAGTAATAAGATGCAGAAAATATAATACATCAACGCAAAAAAATAAGTCAACTGAAAGACAAAGGTGTGTGGACATTTGTCTGAATTACAATATAATGTACATCTTTAAGATAATTCATTAGCATTAGCGCAGCCTCATCTTGTCCAGTAACAAAGTCCAGGTTTTACATGCCTAGGCCAGGCTGCTCAGAGGGCCTGTGGCACGTTAGTGGTTTCAGAGTAATGGTGTGGTTTCTGTGTGCATGGACCACACATGGACTCTTTGCTTACTCTAGTCCTGCACTTCAATGGCGTGTGCAAAATGCTGTGTGGGCAAAATCCCACTCCAGCTCAGTGAAATCTGAGGCTGAAGCCCAGCTTCCCCTCTCACCGCAAATAGATCGATCTGCCACTCTGAATGGAAGGTTTGTCCTGGCAGGCTGCTGGCACAGCTTAGGAAAGTGTGCCAAGGGCAGCCTGAATGGGTTTTTTCCCCATTGCCCCGTGTCAGGCTGTTGACATGATGCAATCCTTGGGAAACGAGGAGCAACCACTCGTGTGAACTATGCCTTATTAACAAGGAAATAATCACACGGTCTCCAGTTACCAGTGGGTGGAAAGCTGTCGGGGCTGACTCAGTGATTCCCTGGTGTGGATAATTATGCCTGATCTGTAGCCAAAGGCCTCCATTCTATCCTACTGTTCTCCAGCACTGCTTGAAGGCCACTCCACTAATGAATTAATAACAATATTATAAAGCCAAATACAATAGTCAATAGTAGTTGTTGGAAAAAGGTCAATTACTCTGAACAGGACCACAAAACCAGCAACTATGAACTAGTGTTAAATCAAGGTTTGCACAACCATTCCCTCATCATTACCCTATGAAATAGAGAAGGTGAAAGTTGATGACATGGCGCTGTCTTCACTAGGCTAGCACATAATGAACAAAATCAACATTGGTTAAAAATTCATTAGAACAAACCGAGCAAAAGAATAACCCTTTATTATATTTCCCAAGATCTCATCATGTCATTTTTGGTTTTTATTCTAATTCTCTTTTCTTCCGCAGTAAAACACAGACAGAGGGAGGCTCTTTTCGTGTTTTTACCGTCCGAGAGTGAGCCCACGTGCACAGGGCCTATTGTCCAGTGCTCCAGGGACATGCAGGATCCTCATCCACTTTGGGAGGACGAACATGTCAAACCATTCAGTACTCTGGCCACCTCTTTCATTGTTTTCAGTTTGAGACCCCACATAATCATTAGAAATTTTTGCCATTGTTCAATAAAGAAGGTTACATGCTTACCTATTTTCACAATTATGTTATGCCACACACAGTATATAGAAAAATGCATTGTGGCAGGACAGATTTAACAGCAGTGCGGGTTTTCTACATTTACATGCTGTTTTCAATCAAGCTACTCCAACTATTTTTGTAATATAGTTTCCATTTTTAATATTTGCTCTCATAAACAGGATGGTATACACTGTATTTAATCATTTTGTACAGATCTTTGGTTCAGTGATTTGTCAAAATGTGTTTTGTTTTGTATTCCCTGTTGTTTCTACATTTTTTTAAGTCTGCCATGTTTATCTAGTCAAGGGTGGCCATTACTGGTGGTCTGTGTCTGGGCAAATGTATATTATATTGGTTTTGTTCTTGTGGGCAGAAGAACCTTCAGAGGATAGGCAGATGCTCTCATCATCTTGAGCAAAAAGGGTGGTGTGGGAAGGCAACCTTCCAAGGAAAAGACACTTTTCCTGTAGAATGCTTCTGAGCCGTCCAGTATCAATAATGTGCTGAAGTTTCAGGGAAGGTGCAAAAACATTGACGCGTGATTCAGTCCTAGAAGTGCAGAGTGCATGTAGAAGCAGGACATTCCCCAAAGAGGCATCTTTTAATGGTCCAGACATGCACTTGACTCAGTATTTCCTTTTTAAACCTAACTCTTGCTGCACGTCCCTTAATTTGAATGGAACAGAATCAAACAGATCAACTTAGAAACCCTCGGATATTGGCCCACATGAGAAAGTGAAATGCCCATTACAGTATAAAATTTTCCATTTGGTAACGTGGCCCAGATATACACATTACTGCCAAGAGCACTTTCATCTGTTTAGCTTAGCTTTACTTTTTCATTTGAGAATGATTTGGAAAACACACAGAACATGGAGAACAAGGATCTGTGTAACCACTCCATAGCAATGTAATAAAAAAGAACCCAAAGGCACCCAGGGAAAGGGACGCTGGCTATCTCAAGGTCTTCAATATTATCTTGTGTTACTTAGCAGGATTATATTACAATCAAAATGAAGGATTTGGTATCTTGCTTTTTAAAACATTTTATTCCTCCTTAAGGCTGTCCAGTACAGTTTAACTACCACTTAAGAACACCCCCCCCCCATGTAGCTGCTTTTTGCTGTTTCTCTCTCTTTGTCTTCCATTCTTTAAGGGCTACCTCAGTCTTGCTACAGCATTAAGGTATATGGGATGTTTAGGGAAATCATAACTGTACAGCTTTTGAAATTGTTTTGTGTAAATATTCTGATTTATTATTTCATTTGGAAATAGTTGTGGAAATATAGGTATGTTTTATGAAAGTGTATGCATTATGTCTCTTTTTAATATATAATTTTTTTATTACTAAAAGTGTCTCCTGTAAACAAAGGCTGCAAATGTACATTTCTCTGTAAATGTAACATATCTTTTTTTTCACAAACGCTCCAACAGTGACAGGATTTATACAGTGGCTGTAAGACTTGTGATAGCTGGGGTTGAGCCCCAGTTATTTGAATTGGCATGAAACACAGGCAGTGAAAGTTGTTTTTGCACAAAATAAAAATAAAGTTTATGTTAGTATCTTGGTGGTATTATGTTATCCTTATTGCATTATAATATTACATATTTACATTTATGGCATTTAGCGGACGCTCTTATCCAGAGCGACTTCTATGTCTTAATTACAGAGACAGTCCCCCTGGAGCAATTCAGGGTTAAGGGTCTTGCTCAGGGACCCAGTGGTGGTAGTGCTAGAGGTGGGATTCAAACCTGGAACCTCATGAGCCATAGGTCCATAGGCAAGTATCCTACCACTAGACTACCGCCACCCACGTATGACAGATGGGTGTTTGGTGATTAGCAATGTTGTTTTGGTGATTAGCAATGTTGGAATGGAAATACTGAATTGCCCCTGTGGTGTCAGTTTCTGTATTTGTTTGTCGCCCTGCACATGGGCAGTGGAGGCCTAGGAGTTAGGAATTAAGCCATGTGATCAGAAGGTCAGGTGTTCACGTCACAGCCCAGTAGGTTGTCCTGAGATATCCCTAAGCAAGGTACCATCCCCAACCTTGCAACTGGTGCTGGATATGGCTGCCAACTACTCCACTTTGGTGCACATGCATTAAACGCAGAGAAACATTTCATTGTGGTTTACTATGTAATGTCCTGTGTCTTCACAATGACAAATAGTCATTTTCAGTTTACTGGCAATCTGTCCAGGGTATTTCTCAAGGTTTTAATCTGTTGCAACATGCAGCTCAAGCACTCATGTCTGACCACAAGTCTTCATTGATCAAACTGCTGCTGTCTGGATAGTTTCTGGAGAGCATCAATGCTGTAAGACTAGGGGAGTTATGTTTGATTCAACCGAAGTGAAGAAATGTCATGATGACTAATGCAGTTGATTTAAGTACTTTATGTTCAAAAGGCACTGCTATAGAATAATAATTTCTAGATCATAAAGCCCATCCCAAAAGTATTGGACTAACTTCCCAGGCAAATGCTGATTATTTGACCATGTCGACTTTAAGATCATGTGTGGCTGTTCCATAGTGTCCCATTTACTGGCGGTACTTTTCTAAGGAGATGATAACCCAGGCAAAAATATTATTTTTGATTTTTGATGGCTTTGAAGACTCACTAGTGATTCTGTTAAAAGAACAATCAAAATGGACAAAAAAGGAGATTTGTGTCAACAATGGAGATATAAAGGGGAGATGAGAGTTTAATTGCAGATAAAGCATTATTATTATTAATATTATTAGCATGATTATTCACATTGGCATTAGCATTGTTGTTTTTTGTTATTGTTATTTTGAGCATTATTTTTTTGGCAAGTCTTCAGATCTTTACTAAAAGAATTGTGTTTTGATTAGTAGTTATCTTAAGTAAAAATTGCTTTGTCCTTAATCTTTCTATTTGATTTAGTTGTCTAGGGGAAATTACAGAAATCTTTCACCATTTAAAAGCTTTTTATATATACAGTATATACATTTTTTGTAAAAAAAAAAAAAGGTGTAAAAGAATGCTTGTATCACCAACCCATTTTCATAAAAGCTAAATTCACCAATTGAAAGGGGTAAATTAATGGAAACTTTGGACACCTGTTCCTAACCTGCAGTCCTGATGTAGTATATATGAGATAACTTGGATAGTTCCATGGCATTCCAGTACTAATAATAGACATATGGGCAGTAAATGACGCTGTAGTATCCCTTTGTTAGGTTCTGGATAGTAAGTGCAAAAAGCTGACTTAAGCTGTTTCGGTCTTCATCTGACCACAATTTAAATCTTAGCCCCTGTGCTTGACATCTCACAGCTGCTTGTACCAATATGTGTACTCAAGCTGAAAGTAATTTGCAAGGTACAGAGCTGGGTGGTTGTGGGAGCAAAGGGTGGGACAAGGTGAAAGGAAGCACCTATGGGCTTGCAGGACACATAGGCTGTTATCACAGATAAGGGTTTTGATTGGATTTAATGACTGCCATGAGCACTTCTGAAATTCTGATGCACAGCGTTCCCTTGTGTGCTTCTCTGTCTAGAGTGCTATATATTGTGATCATGCTAAAATTTCCAATGTAAAATTGGCCCATATCCTCAGCAAAACATGCAGCCCATTGAGGCGTGAAGTATGTGGGGCCATTTGTAGAAGGGACGGTTAGAGGTGAAGCCTCCATTTTGATAATATGCAAGAAAACAATGGTATGAGGCCTTACTGTAATTTGAATTACATGCTTAATTTTTGTGCACTGCATTTGGAGTGCTCTACTTACTGTTTTTACCTGAGCCTCAAAGGGTAATGCTGAGAAGGCCTAATCTGAAATCCAGATGCTCGCTAAGACAAATATAATTAAATTTTTCTTTTTGGTACATGCCTGTGACATCTGAATACTCAACACTTTGGTGAGCATGTGGAAATGCTTCAAGATGACTCATAGGTTTCACTTAATTACAAATGTCCTCGGAGTTGATGATCTATTGCATTATGAACTGGAAACAATGTCTCTCTTTCCTCCATTTATCTCTCAGACCCCAAAGCACTTTCAAATAAACAACAGTCTGAGTAGTGCAAAAGGCTAAATTATTGTGGATTCACAATAAATTATGGCACATTAATAGCAAGCTCCACATGTATTAATCATGTAGACATTTTGCATATGGGAAATGTATGTCCCAAAAGCTAAAGGAGATGAGAAACACCTGCTGGGCTGGGAAAGGAATATTATTGAGTAATCACTGAATTTGTGACTGGGAGGGAGTTGTGTTCAAGAGTCTTTTCAAAGGAGGGTTAGGCTGTGCTAAAACATACGCCTCCCCTGCACATGTCTAAGGCAAAAACCACAGCATTGGTACCAAAACAATCCAGTCAGCAAAGGTAAATTAAAATGATAAAGAAGTGGCAGATTATATAAGTTTTGACCTTTTTCATGCATATTTTGCATTTGGGGTGGGAAGGGGGAAGGGAGTTAAGGGGAGGATGCAGGATTTAATAAAAAGAATGAAGGGGAGTTATTTACTGAGCACTGCTGACTACAGAGGAAAGAAGTGGATGAAGGAATGTGTAGAGAGGTATAACGAGGAACCATGCACGCAGATGGAAGAGTTTGTGTTAATGGGCTCCTCTTACACCCTGAGTCAGTGTCTCTGGCAAGACTACTGACCAAATCACAGTCACTACTCTATGAGGCAGTGTATGTGTGCACATTATAAGCAATCTATTGAGGTAAAATAATGCAGTTGCAAAGGACAGAATGCTAATGTCTGGTAGCATTGGTAGGTCCTTGTTGTCCAACCGAGACTAAATCTGATGACTGGGGCATTCTGACATGGAATTCTACATATCAGTGTTGAACTCAACTGTCATTTGCTCAGTTGTTCTAATAGGCACAATTCTCACCATTCCCCTTTGATCCCTCTGATCTACAGGCTGTTTTCTTCCCCTCCAAGATTATTCACTGGTACTGTGGTACCATGTGGCACCAAGTAAACTCTTGAAACTGTTAACCAGTAAAAAAAAAATCCCAGGCAATCTGAATGGAGTCACAACTTTTTTAGTCAAGCTTTAAAGACCAGGTCTGAAGCTGCTACTCCTTCCATAATGTCTTATAAATTTCCATCTTTACTGCCATCTGTTTCCTGTGACTCATTTTTCCTCCACCTCACCACCCAAAGAGGCTGTAAAAAAGTAGTAGCATCAAAAGTAGCATCTGCATAGGGCACAACTTGACACAGCACATTTTTAAGCTTAAGAGCAGTAACACTTAATGTAAAAATAAAATTTAAGGTTTTTTCTGAGCAGTTAGGTATGTTTGAATTTTTGGCTGCATCTCTGTTTTCTGACTGTATTAATTGGGTCACGCCATCTAAGGATCAGAGATGAGGAGCTCTAGGGGACTGGGACTCCATCTAACAACAAAAACAGGGAAAATGGAGGGTACCTACACAGGAGCCAGCTGTATAAAATGGCAAATAAATTTATTCCACATATTCAAATAAAAATGTTATTTAGATTTGACATCTTACCAGAACGTTTTATAGAGTTCATTCTTTAATGAAGTTTTAGTGTAGGTGTACATTCTTTAACATTTTTTTTAAAGGAATTGTTCTCATTAAATAAAAAGATGAAGAGCCTTAGAGAGGCCTAAAAAGTGGAATACCACTAAATACCATGAGATGTGCAACAGGGTTAAATCTGGAAGAGTAAACTTCAAAGATGTATATTGACGTTTGACAATTTGACGTTTTGTTTTGAGGTTCTGCGTGATGGATGGCAGGTCTTTTATTGCTGCCATATGTTCTGAAAGTTCTGTGGTCAAGCCTCAAAATGGGTCCTGAGAAGACTCTCCTCTCCTGCCTAGCTTCTCTCATGACCTTTTCTCTCACCAAACACTGTGGGTTTAAAAATGTGTTTGCTCACCAAGGTGAGTTCATGCACTTAGGCACTTCTGACACCACCCAATTGTGCAGTCTAAACAAGGCAACGACAAAGACAATGTCCTTACTAAGGCTAAGACAGAGAATCTCCATACATTGCTAGACAATCTTTTCCACTGATATAAAAATGTGTGTTTTATGGATTCTCCTGTGTACAGTGACTTTGCCTCATGTGCTTGGATTAGAGGTTGTCAGAGCTCTAGAGATGGTGTAGCTGGAGAGGGGTGGCAGTGTGGAAAAGAGACAGTGTATACAAAGCTAGACTGCATTACTACATGTTTAGGCAGAAGTGACCTGAGAGGGCTTGAGCTGGGCTATGGCCAGCAAGCGGTTGTTCGAAAAAAAAAACCTTCTTGTGTTTAGATATGCCCCCCATCTATCCCATCACCATATGAGAAAGCATAACAATCAACAGGGTCCCAGTCCTTGTTTAACCTTTAGTCTACATGAATTCAGGCAACAATGACACACCTGTTCCATACACAAGGCAGTTAATTAAATGGAAACTATTAATCTTACATGAAGCTCACCTACATACAGCTGTAGCCAAAAGTTTTGAGAATGACACAAGTATTGTTCCGTGCAAAGTTTTGCTGCTTAAATGTTTTTAGGTCTGCTTGTCAGATGTTTCTTTGGTAACTGAAGTATAATTGCAAGCATTTCATAAGCTTCAAAGGTTTTTATTGACAATTATTTTAAGTTTATGCAAAGAGTCAATATTTGCAGTGTTCTTTTTCATGATCTCTGCGTTTGCATGCTGTAAATCAACTTCTGGGCCAAACCCTGACTGGTTGCAGCCCATTCTTCCATAATCAATGCTTGGAGTTTGTCATAATTTGTGGGTTTGTGTTTGTCCACCCGCCTCTTGAGAACTGACCACAAGTTCCCAATGGGATAAGGTCTGGGGAGTTTCCAGGCCATGGACCCAAAATTTCAATGTTTTGTTCCCCCAGCCACTTAGTTATCACTTTTTCCATCCCACTAGAAAAGGCATTGTCTTCCACCTGACTGCTCTTGAATGATTGGGAGAAGTTGCTCTTGGAGGCCTTTTTGGTACCATTCTTTATTCATGGCTGTGCTGTTTGGCAACATTGTGAGTGAGCCCAGTCTTTTAGCTGAGAAGCAACCCCACACTTGAATGGTCTCAAGATGCTTTACTGTTGGCATGACACAGGAGTGATGGTAGCACTCAACTTTTCTTCACTTTTTCTTCTCCAGAGATCTTCAATCTTTGTTCCAGATTCCCCAAACAATCAGAAAGGAGATTCATCAGAGCAAATGACTTCACACCAGTCCTCAGCCGTCCAGTCCCTGTGCGTTTTGCAGAATATCAGTCTGTCCCTGATGTTCTTCTTGGAGAGAAGTGGCATCTTTGCTGCCCTTCTTGACACCAGGCCGTCCTCCAGAAGTCTTCACCTTACTGTGTGTGCAAATGCCTGCTGTCATTCCAGACCAAGCTCTGCACTGGTGGTGCCCCAATCCTGCAGCTGAATCAACTTTAGGAGATGGTCCTGGTGCTTGCTACAATTTCTTGGATGCCCTGAATCTCAATCTTACTAGCAGCAATATCCTTGCCTGTGAAGCCTTTTTTGTGTAAAGCAGTGATGACTGCACATCTTTCCTTGCAGGTAAGCATGGCTAACAGAAAGAATAATTTCAAGCACAACCCTCCTTTAAAGCATCAAGTCTGCTATTCTAACTCAATCAGCATGAGTGATCTCCAGACTTGTCCTCCTCAACACTCTCACTGGTGTGAGAGGATGAGAAGATTGCTGAAATTATGTCAGCTGGTCCTTTTTTGGCACTGAGTTGATTTTCACGGCAAGAAGGGACCTGCAGAAGAAAACCATGTGAGTGGTCATGCAGGCATATCCTGCCATGTAGATCCCAACCTGTCTTCAAGTGTGGCCCCTGAAACACATTGCAATTCTGAGGGGGCTGAACCCATAGGTTTTAGTCAAACAGAAACAGGCTGTGGAGCATAGGGCAGGCTGATTGATGAATTTCCAGATTGGCTTGGCATATACTGGGTACTGCAGAGATGCTTTCATGAAGGCAAAAAGAGCATTACTCAGAATTCTTCATCCACCTAACTCATGTTATTTGCAAGCCTACTATTTTCCAGGGGTCTGGGTTTTCATGATTGGAAACATGAATGCAACACATTTTTGATGGATGAGACCAAGCAAAATGCCATATTTTTAAATTCATGTTCCAAGATATGAGGTGGTAGTCAGTAGAGTAGAAGGAAATTCTCATATTGTATCTTTCATTAACACTAGATATGGATCAAGTAGTCCTGTTGCTTTTCTAGGATAGTTCTGTTAAAATATTTTTAACAATAATGAAAAATTAGTTCCTCCCACAATCCAAAGACATGAATGCTAAATCACCCCTACCTGTGATTGTGTGTATGAGTGTGCTTTGGTAACTGCCCTGTGGTGACCTTTCCAGAGTGTATGCTCTAGACTCCCCACAACACATAATGAACTGGATGGACGGACGGATGAGTGGATGGATGTATGGATGCATAGATTATTCCATATGGCAGTGTTATTTAAACATCAGGCAGCATGCAGTTTGAGCAGCAGGGAACCAGTAATGTGTAAGAAATTAAATGTGGAAAAAATATATATTTTCTTCTTTAAACTATTCAAAGTAAACTGAATCACTTGCACTCTTACATGGATAAAACGCTCATTAAAACACCATTTCCACCATGTGTAAGTAAATCATTCACTGTCAGTAATGTTGCAGTTTTTGATGTAAGAGAATGCAGGCCAGACCATCTGCTCACATGAAAACGTCTCCTCACACTTACTCTGCAGTTGTGTTATAAATCAAGTTTGCATGTGAGTGACTCTACCAAAATCCTCACCTCATAATTCTAAATTTTCTTGTTATTTTCTTGAGACATCACTTTGGAATAAATTTCCATCTGCAGCTTTGTTTTGATTCCCTGAGAACATCTTCTCACAGTTACATAAAGTGCAACAATCCCAATAAGAGTCTTTAATTTATGCTTAGTACTGTGTCTCTTGAGAACATAGGGCATCTATGCTGTACCCATGTCTCATCAGTGACTCATGAGAAATGCTTTATTTTATCACAGGAAAAAAATAACTGCTTCCATGGCTGATTATGACCATCATAAAAAGGAAAGCACTGTTGCTTAATTCCCTTATTACTCACTAGACTTTTGTATCATTGCCCACATTTTGACGTTACTCGCTGCTTTTGCCAACCCAAATGTCATTCTGTCTGGACCTTGCTGGCTGTGTGATATTTTTGTCAGGCTTGTAATGGATGGATCATGAGCCACACTGAAACAAGTCCCTGGGTGGTGCAGGGTCTCCTCCTGCTTCTACTGATCAGGGCTCTGGGAAAGTTTTCTTTCCCAGACCAACAGGCTTGGAGGTGGAAAGGGACATTTTTACTTGATCCATACAGCTTTTGGAAGCCCATAGCACTGGATCTATCAGTGCTGGAGAACCTAAAAGGCCACCTGCCTCCAAGGCACTGTTTCCACTCAAAAACTCAAATGTCACAAGCGTCACAGTGCGTTAGTCTTTGGAGTTGAAGTATGGAAGGAACTGTCTCCTTGTGGAATGTTTTCCCCCCACAAAAAAATTCACCACTTAAAATGATCCACTGATTTAGGACCCTTTTTGTGGTTCCAAGAAGTCTTGACAGACATCTTAAGATTGTATTATTCATCCACTGCTGGTCACATGATGTTCTAATTATCCAGACAATTATTTTAATGCATTTATGCAAATGCTTAATTGTTATGGTGATAAAAAAGTTGAAACATGGAAGATTGGAGACTATTGCTGGGAAGAAATCCTACTTTTAAGACCATTAATTTACACTGGCTGGTGGTTTCTCTTGACGTCTGGGACTACTTGTTGACTGTGGTGACTGCAGGCTCTTTGAGGCTAAGGAGTTGTAGAGGCAAACCGCTGTTGATACATTTTTTATTTCCCTAAGAGAAAAGCAGTCATCTGACATGAGTGCTGAGGCATCATTGACGTACGTAGCCAGAGTTGGGATCAGCCAGGCTGTCAGGTCACTGCCAAAAACCTGTTCCTGGAACCCAAGGTCTCTGTTGCAGTACCTCACAGAAAAGAGTAATGCAGTCTATTCCTTTTGTACAACCCAGGCAACATTTACAAAACATGGTTTTATTGGCATTTACGCAAGTGGTCACACTAGAGTACACTAAATTAGTAACAGAAAATCCTTTCCATGCTCGAATAAGGTTACTTTTCATACTATTCAAACTGATCTTTATGCCTTTTATGGTGTATTAACAAAAAAATTGAATCTGAATCTGCAAATGAGTAAATGACAATCATAAACACAATGCGCTTACTACCCCTTTTCTTAGAATCTAAAAGTACCTTAAAGGCTTTAGTTTTCTCTACACAATCTCTTGTATTTATCTACTATGTGGACAGAAATGTCTGGGAGCTTTCAGCAGATGTTCAGTTCCTGGCTTTGGCCTACATGTTCTACCCTGTTTGTTGAAAACTTTCATACTCTTCCAAATAAATGTTTTACACAGCAAAAAATATCTATAAGTAAAATGTTTAAAGCAAATTTCTGCTTTTAGCAAATGTGGATATATGTTTCTTTGTGTGGCTCAAAAGCATGATTGATACATCTCATACCTAATCTTCTGAAGGTTTTTTTTCTGTGCCGTAAACTATGTTGATATGTCTACTGTGTGAGTTTGGGGATGAATTTACAGGAATTGTTCTGAATGACAGTTGACTATCAGTGTTTTAATGCTAGCCTCATAGCTTCAGTAGACATCCAAAGAAACTATTAATCAGATTATTTGCTATTCCTTTAAACATGTCATAAATGTTTGACAGTTTTTTATCATATACTCTTTTGGAATCTTGCTTTCCTCAACATATAACTCCATCAAGCTGTAAATGCTGGCTTGGCACCAAGGACAGCTGAGAGACACTAGGCAGAAATTCCCCTAAAGCACACTTTATAAGACCTTACCTGCATCTGAGTTGTGGGTCTTTTTGCCAGTACATGGTAAAGAGCTGATGATTTTGTTTATACCTGAAATAACCAGGTAGCTGGCCTGAGGTTATAGCTGTATGTTTTTAAGTCTCACCTCAGGTGAGACATCAGGATCTCAAAACCCTTTTTAGCCAAATATTTACATTTTGTGTGATTTTTACAGGTTTTATTGCATCTTATGGAATAACACTTGAGATGTCCCACGTGGCAGCACATAAATAGAGACTGCAGCAAGCCTGTGTGCCAGTACATTCCAAAGGACTTGCTGCCCTTGAGTTGACATAGTTCTTCAGGCCTTCAGGTTTCAATAAAAAACATTTTTCATTTTATGTAAATGCTCAATGTTTAAGTAATCAAAAAATTATAGCACAACTCTGCTTGCTTGGAACATTTCTCTAACCTTTTACCATAAAACACAATGAAGACTGCTCCAGATTCAAGATGTCTACTCTTTGTGCAGCACATCCTATTATTGCTAAACTGTACTGAGAATTTAGAGTTCAAGTCATGCCATTGAACTCTTTGTTGTGTTCCACAGCCCATTGCAATGTAATGTTTTCATTCTCCCAATAGTATCATAGCCAGCCATTTTTAGCATTTTGTTCTGTGGGCTCCAGCCAGATAGATTAGCCTTCACTTCGCACCATGGACACTAGATTTTTCTTCTTTGGACAATGTTTGGGAGGAACTAACCACTGGATACCAAACCACTCCACAAGACCTGCCCCTTTGGAGATGCTCTTACCCATCATCTGATCATCTGATCACCAGAATTTGGTCATGTTGAAATTGTTCAGATCTTTCTGTTAGCCCATTTTGATGCTTTTAACGCAGCAACTTTAAGAACTGATTGCCAAATGTATCTCATCCCTTGACAGATGTCACAACATGACTGCTGTGTTTATTATAGTTCACTTCTTAACTTGCACAATATTTACTCAACAGCTTTTACTCTTTTGTGAACTGGCAGAAGAATGAAATAGTTAAAGTTTGAGTTTTGCTATCTTAACTAGAATTTACATATACATATGTGAAATGACTTAACTGGCCACACAGTTTATCAAGTGAGCAAAAGTATTGGAACATACTGGTGGCGGCAGGTGTAGCTTTGCATTCTACCTGTTAGGACTGCATTTCTAGTTAAAACGTGGAAAACAGCATGAAGACCAGAGAGCTGTCTAGGGGGAAAAGCACGTCAGTTGGAAGCTAAGTAAAGTTGGAAAATTAGAAATAAAATATTAGAAGCATTTCATTATCATAATCAAGATAACAAGTAAGCATGATAAAAAAAAACTGTTTTCTCAAACTAATTACAATTATAGTTTAATGTATGACATGGTCATTTTACTTTGTTAAAATATCAGGAAACTGTTGTTAAATGTGAAAAGCAAGACCCTAGCTTCCATGGTCTGATATGACTGGACCTAAAACTTATGAAATCTGATTTGATTAGCAAAGTTAGATGATATAGATACGAGTAGGTCTAATACTGTTTTTATTTGCTGGATAGAAGATCCTATGTTGGGCTTAAGTGCTTTGCTGAATTAATAAATAGTGAAAGCAAGGTTTATTCTCACTTGAATACTGGGGATCTCCTAGTCTCAGCCCATCATAAAAATAAAGTTATGGTCAGGGTTGAGGTTATGGTTTGCTTTTTGATTAAATTTTCTTGAAGTACTTCTGCCTTTTAAGTCACATGATAGAGATTTTGGCCAATAGAAAACTAATACTGTACCTGAATAGTTCAATAAAACTTCCTTTCCTGTATATTTTCCTTGGTTTTGACTATAGTCAAGTAGACTCACATGCTAATCAACTCTACCAGTGTTTAGCAAGGCAATGGGTAGGTCAGATAAAATCTGTGCAAGTGGATAGGTAAAGAAGCTTCATTCAGCTATTCTGATACAGCCTAGTATGCTCACTATTGCGTGCTGTTTGACTGGTGAGCTGAGCAGTTAATTGGCTGCTTATCACCATAAACACTGTGAAGTAACACTCCTAGCATGCCACATTGGCACCTTCTTACTAATGGTATGATTCTTTTTAAGTCAAAGTTTAACTCTAAGTCAATAAGCCTGCCAGATTTTCAGTGGTTTTAATTCCTTTAGTGCCAGGTTAAGAGCATGAAATATTTTTGTCTTTCACAAAGGGGAACATGTCAGATCAGGCAATCAAAATGACATATTTTTTTTGATCGTGAGACTGAGAAGACTAAAAATACAAAGCAATTCTTTATTGACAACCTTGAGAAGTTCCAATTGGCTCCAGAAGCACTGAGTGATGCTGTGGTGCTGGTGGTCTTGTGTACCAGTCTTGTGAAAAATGATGAAAGTGACAGCTCTTGTCATTGCAAGGTCACAGCACAGCACAGCAGACAGTGAACCACAATGAAACTGGACCTCTGCATTTAACCCATGCATTCACACACCGTGCAACAGTGGGCAGCTATTGAAAGCACCTGGGGAGCAGTGACAGGGACGGTACCTTGCTCAAGGGTACCTCAGGGCAACCTACCAGTGAGGGAATCAAACCCACAATCTTCCGATGCAGGGGCAACTCCCTAACCACTAGGCCACTGCTACCCCTATGGGGGCCCCTATGCCCCTAATGGAAAGCAGGATCAAACATAGACCTGTTACTTGGTGTCCTAATGATGCCAGTATGGACTATCCTTCAGAGAGAAATTAAACTGACATCTGTGATGACATGTTAAACTAGGCTGGATGTGCAAAAAATCCTGCATGCTAGTCTTTCATCCTGGTGTTCTGAAATGATGCTACACTTGGAGGGTTGCAAGCCACATCATTGCTCTTGCATTATGTCCAGATTTCAGATGTTCAGATTTAACCACCCAGAGCATCTCCTAATCATCCCACAATATGCATATGATATTCCAACTGAATATGAGTTTAGACAGTGTCTACAGAAGAAGCGGCAGGTGCATATATGGTAAAACTGTGAAAGATTATATTATGACAAATAATATACATATCATATACAAAAAGGAGCATTAGGTTCTAATGCACAGTTTGTAAGAAAACTCTAAATTAAGTCATTTTAGATTTTAGATTAGAATTTTTCACATAATTTGTGGGTCTAACTGCACTTAATGTTGTTTGATGAAGTATACGATTCCATTACTTCCTAACTATTAGCCACAATATTTCCAGTACAAAACTTAAAGAAGCAGGCTAAATTGTTCTGAATATATACACTGTGTGCACAATTATTAGGCAAGTGAGTATTTTGAGGATTCATTTTAATCTGGAACAAATACAGTGCTACCAGTCAATCCAAAATGTCAATTACCCTGAAGCCTGAATGTTTTACAAAGGAAATGTGAGTGTGAACATTCTTATTAGGCTAACTATCAGTGTGCAGAATAATTAATATTCTGCATAATCATAATAATTAGGGGCAGTGGTGGCCTAGTGGTTAGGGAGTTGGCCCTGCATTGGAAGATTGTGGGTTCGATTCCCTCACCAGTAGGTTGCCCTGAGGTACCCTTGAGCAAGGTACTGTCACTGTCACTGCTCCCTGGGTGCTTTCAGAGCTGCACGGTGTTTGCATGGGTTAAATGCAGAGGCCAGTTTTGTTGTAGTTCACTGTGTGATGTGCTGTGACCTTGCAATGGCCAGAATAGTCACTTTCACTTTCAATTATGCAACTAAATGATAAATGAAAATGTTCCCATCTCACTTGTTTTTTCATCTGATAAAGTAAGAATAATACAAACAACTCAAAATTTCTGACATTAAAAAAAAACAAAAAACATCAGTGACCCATTTGGCCACCCTTCTTTTCAATAAAAGTCATAAACGTTCCATTCATGGAGTCTTGTCAAATTCTTGGTCTGTTGACAATCAAAATGTTGTGCAGCAGCAACCACAGACTCCCAGACACTGTTCAGAGAGGTGGACTGTTTTCTTTCCCTGTAAAGCTCCCATTTAAGAAGACCCACAGATTCTAAACAGAGTTTATATCAGGTGAGGAGGGGGGCCATGTCATTATTCTTTCATCTGTAGGACTAGCCATGCAGTGGAGTACTTCCATGCATGCAACGGACCATTGTCCTGTTAAGTCCAAATAGCTCATCTTTAATAATACCAGCTCATACCAGTACCACACCTCCAACTTGCTGGCATCTGAGTTGAAGTAGAGCTCTGTGCCTGTTACTGATCCAGCCACGGGCCCATCCATCTGGTCCTTCAAGAGTCACTCTCATTTCATCAGTCCATAAAACCTCTCATTTCATCAGTCCGTTAAAAAAAAAAAAAATCTGTTTTGAGATATTTCTTGGCCCAGTCTTGACATGTCAGCTTATGTGTCTTGTTCAGTGGTGGTCGGGTTTCAGCCTTCCTTGGCCATGTCTCTGTCTGAAGGTTCTGTGATCTCGCCCCAATATCTTTCAAGTTTCATGGGTGCTGCATTCTGCTGAAAGACTTTTTACAATTTTTTACTTTTCAGAGTTTAATCTTTTTTGGCCCATTTTGCCTGAGGAAAATAAGCTGCCTAATAATTATGCATTATGCATATATCTCTCATAATTTCTCATTACACAAACACACATCACCTGATATGCTTAAATTAACATTCAAGTTACTGTGCACACAGTGTACAGTGATTTTTTTTGTGGGGGGGTAATTCTTGTCTGAACTATCACTCTAAGAATGAATCAACTCTAAATTTAGTGTTCACTAAATGCAAACAGAACAGGAAAAAAAATATATATATATGTAACTGTAATACTCAAATATTCCCTAAGCATCACAGTCATTTTTGCTTTTTGACAACCTGTACCTTTAAAACTACTCCTGAGTGGAAAAGTACTTTCTTGTTTGTGGCCTCAGGTGACGTGAGAAGCACTGCTTAGTTTTGTGTGGCTTTGCCTCTCTAGGGTCTGTGTATGTGATCAGGTGTGCTGGAGGCTCACACCACAGTCCTGCGTCTGCCAAGACCCTGTTCCCTTTTCCCCAATAGCCATTTTTCTCTCACTTCCATCCATTCCTTAGCCTCTTGAGCTAGCCCACAGGTGAGTGAGTGTATGTGTTCAAGAGCATGCATTTTCAACTCTACTTATCTGCAAAACTTCAAACTGAAAATGGCTGGAAAATGTGAGCAGAGACTGAGTTGTCCTGAACTGCACTTTTCAGGTACCTTACACACAGTTACATACCGTTATACCGTTTTATCAAGTCATCAATGGCAGTAGTTCAGCATTTACATTTACAGTGTTTAGCAGACACTCTTATCCAGAGCGACGTCCGTCTGCTGATTACAGGGACTATCTCCCTGGGGTAACTAAGAAATCTGATGACGATAGTGCTGGAGGCACTGTTTCAAACCTTTAAACTCTTGGTTCATAGATGAGTATCCTTCCACTTGACCACCACCATCCCATGTTGAAAAAAATGCTTATATTTTAAATACTCTGATAGCACTGGTCATGGTATTATGTGTGCACTACACAGAGTTGATCACCCAAGGCAATGTTTCTGGAGTTTTACAGCAGAGTATCCAGCCAACAGCATGCTGTGGCCAGAAACTGGCCACTGATGAAGGTCAAAAGAATGAGTCTTAAAACTGTGCATCATCAAAATTGCAGACCATTTCCTTTGGTCTGCAATTTTGAACAAAAGATTAGTTGTCTAATAAAGTGGGCAGTATGCAAGCAGACCAAACAAAAAAAACTTTAACTGTAACAATTAATAAAATAATAAAACCTTCCATTAGTAAAAATGTTTGATCAACATTTTTGATCAAACAATTCAAAATGTCAACATGAGCTGAAAACACTATGAAGTGTCCACTTATGAAAACTGAAGAATAATGAAAAATGGCTTGTTGTTTTGGGGGCAGCGGTGGCCTAGTGGTTAGAGCGTTGGCCACGTGCTCTGAGGATCAGGGGTTTGAACCCCTTCCCAGTTGGTTGCCTGGGGTACCCTTGAGCAAGGTGCCGTCACATCACGCTCCTCCCTGTGATGGACTGGCGACCTGTCCAGGGTGCGTCCCCCGTCCTGTGCGCTGGGTTTGACTCCAGCACCCCCCTTTGAAAGTGCTTTCTGCAGTGATGCTAACAGCTATGAGTATTTATAAGGAGGATAAATGTGGAAATAAACCTTGGCATTGTGCTTTAGTTGGACAGTAAATAAGGGAAAGGGTGGACACACATTCCTGCCATGTAGCATCAAACACAGCTGCGTCCTCATATAACCCTCCTCTGTTTGGGATCTACTGGCTGTTTCGGCCCAGATGTCTGTTGGACAAACAGCAGTGGCAGGATGACAAACAGATTCCAAGTCATTCTTTGACATGCACAAAATAGGGAAGTCACAAAATGTGATTGGCATATCTGCTCAGGGAGCAACCATATCAGGAAACTGAAGTGAAAGTGAACATACTTGTCATTATGAAACATGGCACAGCACACAGTGAAACACAACAAAATTTCACCTCTGCATTTAACCCATATACACACACATGTGCAGCATGGGGCAGCTATCTAAAGCTAAACCTAGGAAGATGAATGCAACGCCAAAATTGACACTTCACCAGGAACCCACCTATTCCATTTCATGGGTGAAAGAGAAAGAAAACAAAGGTGTGAACAGGCCCTGGCCTGGGCTAAACAAGGCAGGCAAATATAGCCAAGCTGCTACTTGGCCTATCATAGCATTTTAATTAGAATGATAAACATTACAAACAGCAACCATGCTCAGAGTTTATACCCTGCAGCAGGTTTATAACAAAAATGTTTCAGTATTTGATTCAGTTGAAACCACGCTTGTTTGGAGATGGACTGATACAAAAGCTTTGTTTTATTAAGGCTTGTCTTATAATCTTAAGCGGCAACTACATAAAGGGCCTTTGCCTAAGTCAGCATTTGAATGAATTACAGCTAGTAATAGCATATTGTAGAATCACATCCTTCTGCAGGTGCATGATGTCAAGTACTTACTTTCACCCTGATGAATTTAACAATGGAGTAGAAGATCCAGAGAGATTTAGAGTCATTCAAGGTCCATTCCTTCAGCCCAGATAGAAGTCTTTGCAGATCCATATTCATAATTTTAGTTTGTTTAATTTGGGCTAAACCGTGGCCTTCTTTCATTAAAGGGTGCTGATTGAAATTCAGGTTGCAGAAGGAGAAACTGTGGCTATATTTAAGCAGCCTGGTTTCCTGTCATAAACCATTTCACAGTAGAGACTCCTGTCAGTTATGGCTACCTGTGAAAGCAGTGGAAATGTCTGGAGAACTCACCACTCCATTCTAACCAAAGTCTTGAACTGTGCTGAGCTGGTGTTAAATATTGAAAAAAGGGAGAAGCACATTTGCTTCAAATGTGTACAATATGATAAAAATACTTATTTAACACTTATATTTATGCCAGTAATTATGTAGGAATCTTATTCATTTTTAGGAATGGTGTACATTATATGTTAAAATCAAGCAAATTAATTTTCCTAGTGCACTGATTTGTTAAAAAAAAAAGAGAGATGATTCATATACCAAACCAAGTGGAAGAATTCAACTTTTATTTATTTAGCCTTGCTGCAGGCGCTTGTCAGACACATCTGGTGGACCAGCCATTCAGTAACTGCTGCAGTGTCACTGAAAAGGAAAAAGGGAGGGCTTTTTTAAAGTTGAACTATTTACAACCTGGATTAGAAAGATTTAATGAGAATCAGGCCTGGTTGCTGCTGAAGCATCTTTAAACTCTTTAGTTTATGCTTTAGTTTATGTGCTCTGGTCCCTGCCTGTGCTTGGCGCCAGAGAAGCACCAAGATAGAGACTAATTCCATGATGGTTTCCGAGGTATTTGCGTCTCCTGGCTCAAACTACCTCTGTTCTCTTCTTATTCTCTGGTTGGTAAACTCTTGCCTCCTCCCAGATTGGGTTACACTCCACTCATAAATGTGACGTCATTAGGAGTCTTTGAGCATTTACTGCTCTGTTATTGTGGGATATAAGAGACTATATCATCCACTTTGCTTTGATTAAAGCATTAAAAAAAGAGACACTTCAAATTAACAGTCTGCTCGCCCACTCTGTTGTGCGCTATTTTTGAATATGTGTACATTATGTTTAGTGTGCAGCCAACCAATGCTTTGCAACTTTAAAATTAAATCCAGATTGCTGTGTTTATGTTCTACATTAAGTCAGATTTTTTGAGTCAGTGTGATGACCAAACATGACCTCAATAATAACCTTCACCACCCGGTAACTGAATCCTTGTCTTAAGATAAATGTTGATGAGTTACATTTTACTGTTGCTCCCAATATATGTTTTTATTTGCACTACACCAATGAAATTGTGTTACAGAAACTGAAATCAATTTCTGTTATCATCTATCATCTTCTGTTATATAAACCAAATCTAAACACCTCAAATATGATGCAAGATCCAGGGCAGATGGCCGAATACAGACAAATATGACAGCTGTAGTGAGTTGTTGTGGGGATGCAGCTGGGGTGAGGAAATGTTTCCATAGACTTTGTTTTTTTTCTCCATCATCACTCACCCAGTTTATACAGAAGGCTGTCTCCAAGTGAAACCAGGATGGCTTGATACGACTGAACAAATGTCAGTTTGGTTTTTATGCTTATTTTGAAGGGCTGTTATATGTCCTAACCATTCTCAATTGGAGAAAGATGTTCCTCCTTTTGCTGGATATGCTGTCCACCCTTTCATTGGTTCTGAAGGTGCATGTCCATTGCCCTTTATATAGACCTAAGGTCCAAAAATCTCCTGAAAGGGAATCATGCTTTTAAATGATGTACATGATTGCTCATGACATCAAATCACATGGAACAAGATATGAGAGTAAACAGTTCCATCCATCCATTTTCTGCTTATATGCTTTGTCTCAATTTAAGTATAACAGTCATTGTCCTGGCTTTTGTCATCTCTCTGGAGTATTAAGTGATTTATTAATGGTTCTAAAGGATAAACACAGACTTATGACTAACCCCATAAGAGTACAAAGTGTCTGAAACCAAAGAATCATTCTGTATGCCGCAATCATCATCACTTCTGAGTGCTGGTACACCATGAGTTTGCCTCAAATAAATCATAACGCAATAGGATCGATACGACCTCTTAATAAATTAATTTGGACCAAGATGATGCCTTTGGAAAACTGAGGCCTAAACCAGTGAAAGTTAGGTGACCTACATAGTCATTACGAATGCAACAAAACTAGAGCTGGGCTGGGAAAGCTAGAACGAAGGATCAGTCTGTAGAGGTTTATGCATGTGGCACTGGAAATCAACACTTGTTTCTTACATTAAACCTGATGTGCATTCTTTCCACTCTGCAGCTCTCACTGTCTGTCGCACTGATTTGACTTTACCCCTTGTCATTCTATTCGGAGGCCAACACCAGGTCAGCACAAATAATTTCACCTGAAGCCCAGAGGCACTGCCAGTGCATTTGGTATCCAAGAAAAGAAGACAGATTTTAGGTTCTGGAGAGGCAAAGGAAGGCTTTGGGTCAGTGAGTGCGATGTCCAGGCTGAAAGGCCGGGTCTGTGCTATACAGGCTGTGTGGTTTGTCGTTTATTCCTTCTGCCCCCACCCCTTTACCAAAGTGTGTGAGTTTTAGGACAACACTAGAACAGGATGGAAAAGCCCAGCTGTACTGTAGGGAGAAGAATCAGAGAGAGAGCTGGCAACAGGCAGACAGCTGGAATCATGCAGAGCTCCTGATCCTTTCCCAGAATGCTGAAAAATGGCTTTTAGTCGGCAACCCTAGTCAGCCATAGAGAAATAGATGACTGTTTCCTCGAATGATTACTGAGGTTGTTTCTTAGTAAAATCTGAAATAAATCTTAAAAAAAAAAACATTACAAAACATTATCTTCTGTTAATTCAATCTTATCCCTCTGGAAGATGTCAACAAAAGTACTGCAGAGTACAGTTTTAGTTATGCCTGAGGAAAAGGCTCATAATTTAACTGGTTGCTCATGGAGACTGTTTACATCAACATGTATTTTAATGGATTGGATCCCCTTTTAGTTACATTTGTTATACTGAAACACACCAAAGACAAAATGTAAAACACTGTGTATTTACTGTATGTAAATACACTGGATTCACTTTAATTGTATTAAGAATGCATATGTAAAACTGCTTTCAGAATGCAATTGTAAAACTGCTTTCAGCTGAGTGCTGACAATCTTGAGAGAGGATATACAAAGAAAGGTGACAGGTAGTAACAGATGGGATACCATATTTCCAGTATTCTATCAGAAAAAATTTTAATTATGTATTTGTTATGTGCTTTTTATGCAAGAAAGTAGAGTTGGATCACATCTTGCAACATTGGAGAATATTTTAGTGAAAAGTATTAATGAATCTGACCAAAGTGTATTCAGATATGGTCCTGACATGAAAAATGTACTCATGCATGGGAATAATCAGGACTGATGAGTCTGTACAGCTTGGCGATATAATACATTATTGCGATTGTTCGCAAATGGCAGGAAAAATTTAGAAAAGTCCACTTATTTGACTAAACTAACTCCATTTTGTATAGATCATTGATCCATAATTTCTCTGAAGCAATACCAAAGGTCAGAATGAATGTTAAGAATAAAGAATTATAATAAAGAAAGGCTGCAAAGATATTTTCATAGCACTTTTCTCAGGCTCATCCTTGCCTCGATTTTGCTAAGACATACATAATTTTTGATTTGGATTATTATTTATATCTTGTTTTTGTAATTAAATAATTGTATTAACAGTAATTTCATAGTTTCAAAACTGAATCAGTTTACTCAAGCCCTTTGATTAACAACATCCCTGCTTTCCATTTTCCAAGCTTTTAAGGCCTGTTTGTCAACTAAACTCCAATAGCTTGTTCATATTAGCAAGTGACTGCTGTCTTCACTTTACTGCTTTTTGTAAGAATATACACATTACACAGAAATGAGAACATTGGTTCTCGCCCCAGATATTGCATAATATGGCTAACAAAGAAATTCAGACACAGTGCAAAATTCTGCACTGGACAAATAGTGCAAGATTTGCATTATGTAGAGAAACATTAAAAAGGCAAAAACATTTTTTTTTACTATTTTGCATTGTGAAAGACGGCACTACACACAGTGAGATACAACAAAATTTAACATCTGCTTTCTCACCCATACACACTGTGCAGCAGGGAGCATCTATGTGCAGCACCCGGGAAGCAGTGATGAGGACAGTAACTTGCTCAAGAGTACATCAGGGAAAGCTACCGGTCTGGGATTCGAAACCATGACCTTCCTGGGGCCAACTCCCTAACCACTAGGACATCACTGCCCAGTTGTGAATATTCATGTTCAAAGTTTGCATCTAACCGGGTACAGATCAATACCTTAAGTGTTTGATTTGGAGTTTTTATTAAGGATGCATCAGGAGGTAACATGTGTGGGCAAACAAGGTTTTCAGAATGCATTTTCACACAAAATAGCAGCAAGAGGAACTACCAAGTAACTTTAATTTTCACATTCAGTTTATTTAATTTTTTTTAGAAACATACTGAATGCTGCCAATTTTGTAAATTATATGCGTTTAATTATAAACATTGAATATGGTGAAGTAGAAGACTGCTGTTCCAAATACAGATTGAGCTTGTATTTGTAAGTTTTATAAAGTGGCTTGAGAGATTTGCAACTGGATTACTGCTGTTTGATGCAGATCTAAGTAAAACACAGGCAGTTGAAGGGTGCATTGAAGTGATATAATCTTTACTTCTTTTACTTTTTACTTCTTTTTACAGTGAATCATTCAATAAAAAGTATAATTATATGATCAATATGGTCATTTAGTAAAAGTGACTATTTTTCTGACCTGCACACAGCTATATCCAGCACCCGGGGAGCATTGATGGGGACGGTACTTTGCTCAAGGGAAACTCAAGGAAACCCACTAGGACTGATAATGCCCCTTTAAGGGAGCATAAAGGGAGCAGCTGTAGCCTGTTAGCTAGCTACCCATATTTTAATCCGTTAGCTAGCTGAAATCAAGAGGAATGTGGAGGAAAACAAACCAGATATTAATAAAATAAATTAAAGGTAAATAATTTTAAGGAATGTAAAAATAATATTTTAGAATTGATATTTTTCTATGAAAAATATCTAAAACATTTTAAATTCCATTCATAAATATTGTTCTAATATCAATAAGGACTTATATACATTCTTAGAACATTTCAAGAAAATTTTCCTAAAGAGGTAGATTGTCACTGCAATAGAATAAGGTGGCAGTGGCAGGGGAAAAGCTGATTGGGTGATTATCTGATTTTATTCATTTTGTTATAAATTGCCATTTTTTGCCCAGAACAATTGCAGTTCACTCAACATGTTATCATCACATATCCTTGCTTCACATGGATGACTGAAACAACAACCACAAACACATTTAAATTGAAACTAAAGATAGCTTCTCGTTCCAATATTTCAGTTTTAGCTAAAATTGTGTAGTTGTGACACTCTGGTGCCTGCACAGCACCTTAACTTCTTAAATTTCTTGTCTGTACAAGAGAAGTTGGAGGTCAGTTTTGTATGCCAAATTAGCTGCATCCCATACAGATCCAATTTAGTCCTCCTTCTAGAGGTACTGATGCACTAAGTTGGCTTTTTTTGTGCATGTGTGTGTTAAAAAATGTACTGAAAGACAGCATTTATACATGTAGCTGCTTTGACCTGTAATTGGTGTTACAAAATGTGATTGACATTATGTTCTGGCAAAAGTCCTTATAACTTATAATAACCATCCCCGGGCACATTGAGACACAATAAAGCACGAACATGGGAGATAATGCTAATTAAAACCATGATGTCAAGATGTGTGGATGCAATGAAAAAAATGACTAGATCAGCTTAAACTAATTTAAATAATAATTTCATTAAATATTTTACAATGACTCAATGTTAGGATTTTGAAATACTTAAATATTTACATCTATTCAATGCAAAATATTTTGTGGAATCAATTATTTCAATTTTTTAAAGTTGATCCAATGACTTACTTTTTCAGTGTGTGTGTGTGTGTGTGTGTGTGTGTGTGTGTGTGTGTGAGAGTGTGAGTGTTTGAATCCCCCCCAAAATGTTCCTAACAGCCCCTAAAGGATCCTCAGTGTAGGTAAATGCTACTGCTGTGGACAGATTTTTTATTTTTTTGCCCTTTTCCTTTATTGATTTTGTAGTTTGGGTTAGAAAATAAACATAAGGGGGCTTTCATGAGGGCAAGCCTCCCCCTCAGCTGGCCTGGGTTCTGATGAGTCAAACTATCCCTACTGGAAACTTCTCTCAACACACTGGTCAGGGCCATCATGCTCATTAGTTTTAACCATCCTGTGTCGCCTGCTTAGAGAAAGATGGAATATGTGCTGCCACTGAAATGTGGGATGCTAGAACAGTTTAATCAAAATGAAGATGAATACAGGAGAGTGGAGCTGGCTGGCACACTGTCCAATTCTGAGACAGGAAAAGAAGACGCTGTCCCAAAAATAAAATAAATGAATACATGCATTATGGAAATGCTTTAGAGAGCCACTGAAACTGTTTCTGTTTTACTTAATAAAGGCAACTGTGTTTGGGCATTCTTTGGTGCAGTTTTTGGCAAATGGATCTTTACATGCAGTAGGTGCCTACATGTTATAGTGCCTAGGGATATTATTAATGTTTTAATTAAAGAAGTATGTTCATACATAGTTAATGCATATTTAAAGAAATATAACAAATGACAAAGCTGTTTAATAAAGTTAACAAAAGTTTCAAGGCTATTAATCCCTTGTTGATACAGCAAGAGCCTCTATTCTTCTGTAAAGGCTTTAGGTTTTGAAACATTGCTGTGAAGATTTGATTGCTTTAAGCCATTGATTGCTTTAAGAGCATTAGTGATTTCAGACACTTGTTTAATAAAAACTCCAAAGAATGACCAGTATTCTAATTACATTATGTGACACTTAACATTGGGTATTGCTGCTCTAGGGCATTCCATTTCACTGGCATATGTGTTCTGGGGGAATATAAATACTGTGTGTCTGAATGCTTCTGTCAGCAATGGCTGAACTATTCCTAGTTCTAATTTGATAAAAATAAAAAGTAAAATTTTTTAATTTACCCCAGATGTTGCTAATCATCAGATAATTTCAGAGTCTAAATGTTGCTTCTATGGATTAGGACTGCAGTAGTGAGGCTAAAGTTCTAAATACAAGAATTAAATGATCCACAAATGATCAGTTCTGCAAAAATTCTTCATCAGAATTGACACCCAGATTTTCACTTGGCCAGGATGTTCTCAGGGAGGTTTAGGAAACAGTATGACTTTTGGAGAGAGTCTAAACCTTAAAGGCAGTGAGCAGTGTCCTAAATCATTGTCACATGTTTATGCATTAACAAAGATCTGGGCACAGTTTAAGCAGGTTGAGAGAAACCAAACCAAACAGGTCTTGTTTATAAATCATAAATCAGATTTTGTTTTTGTGAAAATGAGGATCATCCTTCCAACTGGATGGAAATTCACTTCTTAGATATATATTTTAATATATTCCAATCATGTATTTCAATTCAAATAATATTTTCACATGTATATTTAATTGAAAATATCAAACTTAAATACTGAATTGTTACATACTGTAAAGCTCAAAAGTCAAATTTTATGGCTAATTTTCTAGAATTGTCAAATATTATAATTTTACTATAATACAAGTATACACAGTACAATACAAATACATTTGTTTCCAACCAAAGAAGGGATTTTAATTATTTGTTGCTCTATGCCAGAAAGTGCAAATTAGCAAATATTTTCTGGCATTCTGGCATTTCTGGTGATTTTAATTAAGCTTGATCTCATGCTTCCTTTTGCTTTTTCATGGATTATTCAACTTTATATTGCACTGGCACACACCAGAGAATTAAAGCAGTATCAACTAGCCCCTAAACCCTTATACCAAGACATTTGTTAAATATTTATTTTACAAATCAGTTTATTGAATAATCTCAAGCTCAAGTCAAACTACTAACAATAATATGTTGCTAACAAGAATAATTTGGTATATACAGTCATTGTGTATGAATCACACTGCCATTGTGAAGAGACCCAATTAACTGGGGCTTGTTAGTAAATGACGCCCTCTGCTGATTTTGTGCAAAAGTGCCCAGTTTTTTCAAGGAGGCCATTGATATCCTTTGCTTTCCACACAATGTCTGCACAGTTAAAGAAAATAATTAGTGTACTGCCAATATATATCCCATTTTCTATTATGAAACCCAATTATTCATTTTAAAACTTACTATACAAGTAAAAATAAATCATTAATCAATTGTTTGGCTCATGTTTGCCAAATCACCAGAACAACAAAGCAATAATTAATGCACAATTTCATGGAGCCTTGTTTAACACCTGATAATATTCCACAAACAATTATATGTTATCCTTATCAGTCTTCATTTTGCCCATCTCACACCCTTTCTGGCATGTATTAAAAGCTGAATTCAAGATCTGTCACATTTTAACAGTCTTTGTCTTGTGGTCATTAAGGTCTAAAGTGCACTGCAGCAATTATAAAAGTAATTTACCCTTTACTCAGCTATTGTAAAATATGCATACATCTCTTTGATACATCATTGGAGACCTAGGTGTGCAAGCCTGGTATCATTAATAACACTTATTCATTACTGGAAACCTAAACAAAGGCTTTGTGTCTATTTTGAGTATGAGAGTAAGCCTATTTGTGTTCTCATCTGCTCACAGGCATGTGTGGACAGCTGCCAGGGAGAGGCTGCTGGGCATCTCTGTTGACACGTCCACAGCCTGTCTGTGTGTGTAGAGTTGGGTGCCAGTCTGTGTGGAGAGCAGGGAAACACCAGGCAGAGCTGCTGGAGAGAGGTGCGGGATTTTGGCGTTACATAAATAAACATTCAGTCATTCTTCTTTGTAAAAGACTGCTGGTTCTGTGAGATCAATGCATGCAATGCACGTTTGCAGTTTATCCACAGATTTTAGGTGATTCTTAGGCTGTGTCCACTTTGAGGACATTGTTAGGTCAGCCTTTTTAGATTCTGAGGTGTGTTTAGGAACAAATCTATAGAAGCCCTCCTCTTTTTATCTTCAGCTTTTCTACAGACAGTGTTATATTTATATCCTATGAGCAATTCTTTCAAGATGTTTTCTTAGTTTTATTGACCAAATGTTGTCCTCTATCATTTGTTTAATACATTTTTTTCTTCATGACATTTGAAACTGAGGAAACTACTTATAATATTTTCATCAATTATTTTCATTTTCATAGAGCAAAACAGCTGCTCAGAAGACCAATGGCTGCTGATTGTTGCGAAAAAGTCTAAAGAGTATTTTTAATATTATTTTTAATATTAGAACAGCACTGGTGATTAAGGTGATTATCAGAATTCTAGCTCCATGAAATTAACAATAATCACACAATGAAAAAATCATTTGGACTGTAATGTTCCTACTGCAGTGTTCCAGACAGTGTTAGTCACCTTTAAAAAGGGTATTTGTAGGCATTAGATTTCCCCTTAAGGTAATTTTTGCCTTCATATTTCTATTGTTCCTTACTTTGACTACTCACAGGATGGTACAGGGAGAATAACAGATGTGAAGTTAGGTAGTGAGATGTGCTCTGACTGCAGGCTCCTGGGCAGGGTCGCATCTGCAGGTGGGCTAAAAATGAACACTTCTGGATTTGACGCTGTGGTGGATAAGAAGGGGAAGTAAAGCTCAGGTTTATCATCCATTTTCTACGTTTTCATACCCAAGCCAGCCACTAAACTCCCAAAGGGAACAACCTCTGGCTCTGAAAGCTTAGCTTAAAGCAGTGTGCTTAAACAGATAGGGCCTGACTGTGCACTGAGAGTCACAGTGGGAGTTTTTTAAGACTAGGATTCTACACTCACAGTGGACTTAGTGAAATGAAACTAAATTTGAGTTAAACTTTTTTAAAGATAAATTCATGAACTGAAGAAGCAGTTTGTGTTCACCAAAAATTATACATTTACTTTTCATTTCAGATACTTCTCTTTACTTTTTAAAAAATTTCTTAACCAGCACACATCACGAAACAAAGGCAGGTTTAAAACACATGCACTAACATCCTGTACCTGCTGTGGGTGAATTTGAATGTGGTTCGATTCTTGTTGCTGATCCTTCTCCTAGCAGCATCTCCTGAAGCAGACTGTCTACACTGGCCTCCCCTAACAGTCGTGCCAGCTGGAGCTGTTCCACCATCTGCCAGGCCATGCTCTGTAGTGGGGGCAGCAGCAGCAGCAACTCTCCAAAACGTCCTCTTTGGTCACAGGTTGCTTCATCCAGTAGTACCTGGGCCTGGAAGCGCAATCGGCGCACCATCTGAGAGCTCTCCAGTCCTGGACAGTCTAGTGAAACCCCATGAAACAATAGCTTTAAATAGTTGGTGAACAGGTGAAGCTTAACAATGCAGAGGAAACACAAAAATAGTCTGAGGGCTTTTGAAAGTTTGAAAGTTTTGAAAGTCTGAGGGCTAAGATGGGTGGCAGTGGTGTGTTTATTGAAGATGTTCTTTCAGTCAGAACTGAACAGTCCTTAGCTATTTTGGCTGGGTTTTCTTGGCTGACCTGACTCTGATCTTATAAACATCTTCTCTGGCCAAAAGGCAAAAGCCCAGAACTCACTTGCCCTCGCCAGTACCTTCCCGGATATTAATAGTGTATCATAGAACATAATGAATCCAGGATGTTCTGACTAAAAGATATGTGCCAAGGATGAGGACTGAAGCTTTTTGCCAAAGTCATTGCTTTTTAAAAAATCAGGAAAATAAAGTAATGGGCACATGGCAAATAACCTTGACTGACCTGGGGCAAAGAAAATGATGGCCTTCAGACAGGCGTATTCTGTGTCACTGATGTCCAGCTCTCTCAGAGGCCTGACCAGCTCATCCAGTACACGTGTCGCTAGCTTGGACATCTCATGCTCCGGGCCACTCAGAGAGATAATGAAATCATTTCCTGAAAGAATACATTTTAGTTGTATTTCTTGCTCATAAGTGCTAAACTATGCATAAAGCTAAACAGAAAACTGTGCTTACCTAGCAAAATGATGTCATTGTAGGGCAGTGAGCGACGAGCCACTCCTAGAATGAGGTGCTCAGCAGAATGAGCTCTCAACAGGGTTACCTGGATACAGATGCAGCACACATATAAACATATTCAAATGTATAAGTCATCAGTGGTAGAAAATTCAAAAATAGAAGAATGATTACAAAATGGCAATCACTAAACACCAAGACTTATTGACACATGAAAGACTTGTAATGTGGTCAAATGAACACAAACATAGCTTACCCTGTCATCTACTGGCAGATCACAAAACTCAGGGATGCCTTTTGCCCATTCTACCAGGAGGAGGAGCTGCTGCTTCATGGATTCACATACATCACCTGGGCAAGCTATCTTCTTGGTGCCAATGTCACACATGAGAGGACTCAAGGTGTACTGCAGATATATTCCCAAGATATTTGGGTAAATGCTACTGTGACGGATAGCACAGTGATACTGTTTGAGCCAGACAGTTTATGAGATAGCAATGCATTAATTACTGTTTTCCATGGTGTTAGATTAGGAACAGGCTTGTAAGAGAAACTCAAAGATATGAGAGATGAACATTTCATATTCCTCTATGTCCTCTCTGACAAAACTTGAATTAGAGGTTGCTGTGTATTGCTCACATGAAAGGCAAGCATGTGGAGTAGACCCAAGTGGATAACATCCAGGATCATTTTGTGCCTCATTAGTCAATCATCCAATTAGTTCTCTGTGTGCTTCTTTATCTTGTCATGTGGATGGTTGGTTGTTATCACAAAGAACTCTCTGATTTCTAGCACCAGTTCCAAGCTCATGCACTTCAATTAAATAGGCTGTGATCAAATTGAGTCCTGAGGCAATTCCACCATTCACAGAGGTAACCAAAGGCAAAGGACTGATCTTGTTGTCTCCAAGGGTTGCTGTAATGGCTGCTACTCTTCAGGCTCTTAAAGCATATTCTAGTCTTTCCCAGATCACTTCAACAGCTTCTTTGCTTGCATTTTAGTAAAAAGAGAGCCTTGTCAGTGATTCTCTTTTGTGATTTTTGCTTAAAGAGACTAAATGTACCTGATGTGCACTGGCCTCTGCTTTCAGAAGGATGCTGATGGTCAGAGTCCCAACTCCCTGGCTTTCCCTACGACAGCTAATTCGATCTCGCTCATTTTGCACAGCTGAGGAAGCCAAAAACAAAGACCAAGTTAATGTTCAAGCATTCTGCACATCTCTACATAAGACAATGAAACTGTTCATTATGGCTATATCTGTATATAGCTAATATATTTCAGTGTTAATTACACAGTTGCATTAGTCTATATTTTGTTTACTTATTTTGAGCTAATGATATAATTTCTCTGTTCTATTCAAAAGAAATGTTAAATCTTTCATAAAAACCTTTTTTTTTAAACCTTTTCTTTAGTTTCTTTAGTTCAGTGCCATTTGCATGTCTTTGAGCTGTGGTAGGAAACTAGAGCACACAGAGGAAACCCATGCAGACTCTACACAGAAAGGACCAGGCCAACCTGCCTGGGAATAGAACCAAGGACCTTCTTGTTGTGGGGAGGCAGAGTGACCAGCTGCATCAATGTGCAACTCACCAGTTGTGACACAAAACCGCAAAATCCATAGCAAAGGTTAATTTATTGGGTTAATAATAATGGCTGACACAATCTACTGTAACAGATCCTCATCTTGTGAATGCTTCTTTGGAATCCAGAATTGTGCTTATTGTTTAGGTTATCAAATGGAGTCATGAAATTAGGTTGGAGGACAGATACAATAGCAAAACAGAGTTAAAGTAATGATAATAAAAAATACATCACAATCCTGATGGCAAATAAGATGAACAGGGAGATTTTTTAAGGATCTATGAACAGATTTACCACTGTATGATAAATGCATAAGGTACTATATATACTATACATGTACTTCTGCACAAAGAAGAAAATGTAGTGTGGATGCCTTTGGGCTACCAACAACAAAATTCAACTCTCAATACCATAAACTACTAGCCCAGTAATCTCCCAGATTGAGGAGTGTAATGTGTGTGTTCCCTTCAAATAAATCAAAGTAAATATTTGACCATGCTCAGGTTAATTATTGATATGGAAAAAGCCATTCATGGACAGGCTCCTCGTCCTGTTTTTTTTTTTTTTGAGCGCCTTGGTTATCAACAGTAGCCAAAAAAAAGATAAAATCAGGCTTACACATGAAACTTGTCTCAACAGGCCTGCTAAAGAGAGACCTGGTATAGAAATATACCTTCTACTTGGAGATGCTCATCTCTTCATAAGCCAGCTTTTCCCTTGGCTCTTCTTCAGGGTGCAGGATGATTTTATGATTTAGGCATTACCTGATAGCTAACAGTGTGAATATGGTAGGGTCCACAATCTTCATTAAATAGTTTGAATGTTTTAGTGAGATGTTGAAGTTAAAAATGGTTGATGAAAGTGGAGGAATTCCAGATCTTTTTTAAGAATCTTGCTTCTCTACTTTTGTCTCCAAATCATCCAACATGAGCTGTTCCTATAAAATACTTCATCCTTGTAACACCCAGCGAAAAACTTAAACTCCACCACCTCCAGCTCCACTGGCCGTCTTTTAGTCAGTGCCACCATCTCCAACCTGTATAGCATAGCTGGTCTCACTACTGCCAGTAAACCTTTCCTTCCACTCTTGCTTGGACCCTTCTACCCTAAACATCTTCAGGCTATCACAGGTATGTCATCTGCACATATTGCCTTTCCATTCTTCATTCTCTTCATTGTTGCTCACTTCCTCTTCCATCTTGCTAATTTTCCCCATACTATGCTGTTGAGCTACACTCTCCCCTGTCACTACTTTACAGTCTCCTTCAGAATGACCCACCTGCAGAGGATATAATCCACCTGTCTGCATGTTCCTCCACTCTTGTATGTCACCCTGTGCTCTTTACTCATCTTAAAATAAATATTAACTACAGCCATTTCCATCCTTTTCACAAAATCTACAATCATCTGAGCTTCTGCATTCCTCTCCTTGACACCATATCTAACAATCACATCATCATCACCTCTGATCCCTTCCCAAACATGTCCATTAATGTCTGCACCAATCACCACTCTCTATCACTTCATCTAACTCACTCCAGAATTCTTCTTTCCCCTCCATCTTACAACCAACTTGCAGGGCATGAGCACTAATAACATTCATTATCACACCTTCAAATTCCAGCTTCAAACTCATCACCCTCTCTGACACCCTTTTCACCTCCAAAACATTCTCTACATACTCTTCCTTCAGGATAACACTTACCCTATTCCTCCTTCCATTCACACCATGGTAAAACAATTTAAACCCTCCTCCAATACACCTGGCCTTACTATCCTTCCATCTAGTTTCTTGCAACCTTCCTTCTCTCCATCATATCAGTTAATTCTTTACCTTTATCAGTCATGCTGCCAATATTCTAGTTCCTACTCTCACTTCCACTCTTCTTCACTTTCTTCTCTCCTCCTCCCTCTGGACATGCCTTCCTCCAGTTTTCCTCTTCTCCTTGGGCCAACAGTAGCCCAGTTTCCACCCACATGACTAACAGTACTGGTGGCGATCGTGGTTATCCTGGGCTTTGATTGATCCAGTATGGAAATCAGTTTTGTTGTCTGCATACTGATTTAGCAAACTTTTTACACCTGATGCCCTTCCTGATGTAACCCTCCCCATTTATCCAGGCTTGGAACCAGCACAAACAAAGAATTTTTTAAAATTAAATGCTTCAAAAAGTAATTTAAAAAAACATATGTATTCAACATAGGCCACAGTGGCCTAGGGGTTAGGGAGTTGTTCCCGGATCGGAAGACTGTGGGTCCGATTCCCTCAGTAGGTTGCCCTGAGGTACCCTTGAGGAAGGTACCATCCCTGTCACTGCTCCCCAGGTGCTTTCAATAACTGCTCCCTGCTGCACGTGTGTGTATGTGTGAAATGCAGAGGTGCGTTGTGTTGTGCTGTGCTGCGTTTTACAATGACAAGAATAGTCACTTTCACTTTCATGTTAGTGAAGTGAAAGTGACTATTTGTTCATGAATTATGATTATGCCTAACACTCATACAACATGAACATTATTCAATTTTCCATTTTAAGCTTTTTAATAACATCTTGCAGGGATATACTTATAACAACTGGGACATATGACAGTTCAGTGAAGTTTTATACATACAGTGGTGCTTGAGAATTTATTTAATCTTTCAGAATTGTCAGTATTTTTGCATTAAATATGACCTAAAACATCCTTTTATTAACAGCCATTTATTGATTTTGGAAAATGATCCAATATCACATATTTGTGAGAAGCAAAGGTAAGAAAACATCTATGATCAGCAGTTATTTTGAAAGTAAAATCATAGATTTCAAAGAATGGGATAGCAATCAGGTGTGAAGAGGTGCCACAAGCAACTAAAGGCCTCCAGTACAACATCAATCAACAAAGAAAGCCACTGTTCTCAAAAAAGAACAGCATGTCTACAATTTGTTACATTAAACCTTTTTGTTTATATGAGAAGTGTTATATCTGAAGAAAGGAAAATGCTGTGTTTAAGCATAAAAACCTAACAACAACAGTAAAATATTGTGCTGGTATTGTCATGGTTTGGATCAGTCTTTTGCAATCTTAGTCAGGAGGACTGATCATAAATTCTTTATGGAACCAGCAAATTGTAAAAGAAACAGGACATCTGTTCATGAACTGAATCTCAGACCTGATATATTTAAGACATTTTATGCAGAAATCAAGAAAATTATGAAGGGTTCACAAATTTTCAATGACCACTGTCCCTCACTGAGTTCTTTGCTGTTGTGCAATCGTTTCAAAATAAATCAAATCGTCAAATGCAAGAGTTTTTAAAAAATCTCACCTTCTTTCCTCATGCCAGCTCTGAAGCACTTTCGCAGCCGGCAGTACCGACACTGGTTTCTTTTGTCTTTGTCCACTACACACTGCCTGCTGAACCTGCACACACAGATGTAAACTATAATTCTCATGTGTGTAGAGCTATACAGAAGAATCAATGCGATGAAACACTTAATGTCACACTCTGAGTATGTGTGTGGTGTGTGTGGGCCTGTGCAACAACTAGAAAATGACATTTCCTCTTGTAGTTGATCTGTGAAATCATCTTCTCTGTCTCACGCTCATTGTTGGCTGTGTGCCTGGACAAACATGGTCCTGTTTTTGAAATTATTATTTATTTGAAAAGATCCTCACCTTATATGAGTGAAGCTATGAAGAACTATTAAAGCAATATTATTTACTCTACTCAAACTCGGAAGGTCATACATTCTTTTTGTTACGCTCCATGAAGAAGTGGGTGGTTTAAAGTCATGTTGGATCAAAGGAATGTTATTTCCACATATAAAGACACTCACGCACAAATGAAAAAGTTACTAACTGGTTCTGGGTTTAGACTTGCAGTACCTTTTATTACAACAGAACCCTAATTTTATGTGGGTTTTTTTCACCTCTAAAAATTGTCAAAAAAGAAAAAAATCCAATGAAAGTTCCTCTAAAGAACCCATATGGTTGTTCCTATGGTTTGCAAAAACACTTTATTTTTAGTTTTCCATTTTGTTGTACATTTAAAACTAGAAGCTGAATTAGACGTGAACGTGATTATTTGTCATTGCAAAACACAGAACAGCACACAGGAATACAACTTATGGGACCCTGTAGAAGAAGAACAACAACAACAACAAGATGAAGAAAAGAAGAAGAAGAAGAAGAAGGAGAAGAAGAAGAAGAGGAAGAAGGAGAGGAAGAAGATAAGGAGGAAGAAGAAGATGAGGAAGAAGAACAAAAACAAGAACAAGAAGAAGAAGAAGAAGAAGAAGAGGAAGAAGAAGAGGAGGAGGAGGAAGAAGAAGAAGAAGAAGAAGAAGAAGAAGAAGAAGAAGAAGAAGAAGAAGAAGGAAATGTTAATGATCTTTTTAGTCTATAATAAAGTCTGAGAGTGAGAGGTGTGATCTGCTTTCGCCAGCATGATTAAATAAAAGTGTCACCAAAGGAACGTGTTGAGTCCAACACGAAGGGCTGAGTGAATAAAACAGCAAAGTAAGAATATTGTATTGAGTCATTCTGCTGAAGAAAACTGCTCTCTCTCTCTCTCTCTCTCTCTCTCTCTCTCTCTGTGTGTGTGTGTGTGTGTAACTGAGAGCTGGGTCTCTCTCTGTGTGTGTGTGTGTGTGTGTGTGTAACTGAGAGCTGGGTCTCTCCTCCTTCACCTGCACGTGTAGGCGTGGTTCTTGCGGACGCTCCGCCGGAAGAAGCCTTTGCAGCCGTCGCAGCTGTTTGCGCCGTAGTGTTTACCGGTGGCTTTATCTGCGCAGATGGAGCACAGAGTCCCGCTGGGCTGCTGCGGTCCAGCCGAGGGAGACTCGGACAGCAGCGGCTCTGTGATGTGGCAGCAGAAATATGAGAGGAACATTCCCGCTGCTGCATGTTATTCACACACTCAGAGCGAGCCTGGCTACTTTTCACAATAACGACTCAGGCACAAATAACACGAATACATTTTCTAAAATAAAGTGGTTGTGGCTTTACACCTGGTTCTAGCAAATCATTTAAATACAACATAACCTTCGTTTTATATGGAAGTTTATTCAAAATTTCCAAAAAAAAAAAAAAAACCAAACAAAAAAAACCCCAAACAAACAAACAAAACATATGGTTGTTCTAATGATTCCAAAAACTCTTCCACTTATGTTTTTTCCTTTTCCTTTTTCAGTTATATTTTCCCCTTTTGTGTGTAAAAAGCACTCGTTCATCACAGCTAAAGTGACACAGCCAGGACGATGTGTTTATAATGTACATCTGATGACTCTCGGTCTCCTGACACCCCGAGATCATTCAAATCACACTTTAATCAAAAGATTGAGCAGTTTGAACAGAACTACAAAGAGTCGATTCTGCTGTTCTTGTCCAAATCTTAGATTCGATTCCGCTCAGTCATATGCAAGTGCTGGAAAACGGACACACATCAGTAGACGGACTGCATTTTTCTCTCAGCAGAGTGGACAAGAATATTCAAATAAAATACGTGACAGAAAGTCTGTGAAAACAGATGCCTGCTGTGCTCGTGCTGCGTCACTTTTGAGTCTGAATCACTCGAAACAATAAGGCCTCGGTCAGTACGACGGCTGTGTCCCAAATCACGCTCAGTCTATACGCACTACAAAGTGTAACGTCTAATTTTAGTTTCCATGAATCGTGACAGGCTTCATGCAAGCAAACTGTCAATTTATCTGCAAACAAGTGGCTAAATGTGAGGTTTATTAATACAGCACATATTCGTGAGGTAAAAGATGGGGAAAAGAAAGCTGGCTTGTCGCGTTACTTGATAATGTGAGACTCATTTGAAGGCCTTCAGCCCACAGAGGCTGGTTAACGGCTCTCTCTGCAATGAGGAGCGGCGCGCGGAGCGGCGCTGGGAAACTTTCATTAAGTGGGGGTAAAAATCAGCTGAAGAGACTGGTGAACACCTGCTTCCACTCCTGAGTCAAAATAACTTAATGCGAAACGGATTGTAGCAGAAACCTGGTGACTGTAAGCGGTTTTTCCGAGAAGAGCGGCAATGAAACGCCGTTAAGCGTAGTGAGGCTTCAGTGGAAGCCATGTTGTCTCGGGCACTCGATCCTGAGGCGCGGATACTTTTAAGTCAAGTTGGAAAAAGAAGAAACCCTCCATTAAATTCCACTAGTTACAGGTCAGTGGAAAGTCAGAGTTTTGAAGGCTAATTGTGTTCCATTGGTTGTTTTCTGCTTTATTCAGTTACTGTGTTTTCCCTGGTTTTAAACGTGTTCAGGATTTCTGCTGGACACGCGCACGGAGGACAGCGACTCCTCACTAATGTGTGTAAGTGAAGCACTTCGAGTTGGGAAACTGAGCAAGGTGGGATTTAGGGCTGCTCAGTCATGACAAAAATGATCCCAATGAATCCAGATTAAAATCATGATTATTGAACCTGTCTACTCATGGCTTTTAAAACTTTTAAAAACTTGCCTGTTTACCAGAATTGAATTCGTTTTCCTTTTCTATTACATTTAAATGAAAATGAAACAATACTAAAAAAAGTGTAATATTTAATAAAAATGAAATCAAATGTCCCCAACATAAACAAGTTGAATAATGTGAAAGTAATCCCTTAAAGGCAGAAACACCAGCCTGTTAATCATGCAGGTGACAGTATTTTATCCATCTGTGCTGGAAAGCCTCTGAAGAACTCATGGGATGTACAGATCTTTCCTTGTCACACTGCAGAGTTAAAGCCAGAGCTTCTGGGATTGCCTTCCGAACTCTAGTGAGTCCTCAGCATCAGCGGTTTTTTATTTTATGCTGATTATTTTCTTTTTATAGTCACTGATTTATAATTGAAATTAAAATTCAATCAGTTTTGAAGCCTCAAGATTTGGGATTGGGTTCAGAGGGGAGTTGTATTGAGTTGAGAGGTTACAATCTATTTGCCATCCAGCTAACCATGCTTTAAACGGAGCCTGTAGGTGCATCTACCAAAGTGGCTGTGTGGCCCTGATTCAGCCCAGCAACCTCCTAATGATTGCAGGAAATGATATTAAGGAAGAGAGTACAGAAGAGAGGGGTGCTTGGGGCTTCAAATGTCAGGGCCAGAAACAGAAATTGTGGAAATTGTCATGTCATGCAAATGGAGTTGGATTTTTGATGCATCATGACAAACTGCTTAAAAACCTTTCTAAATGTGAAAGAGCTTAAAGAGCAGTTAAACACATGGCCTACTTGGCAAAAGCCTCAAAGAATCCAGACTTCCCACCAGTGGGCTATCAGACATACTGAAGACAGAATTCCCTGAAACATAAACCTTTGGTGTATGTCTACAGCTGTCTGGGTGTATTTAACTCATATGCAGAACGACCCCAAGAGAGAAGAGCAAAGCCACATTCACTAATGCATCTGCTGAAATGTAATCCGGAGAAATCTGAGAAGTTCATTGTGATCTTTTGATTTGTGGTACTCTCTTGCCATTTTTTGGGCTACTGAGCACACATACGAAAGTCTTATGTACTTTAACCCATGTTGAGATACTGTGGACTGCTAGTGATAAGTTGTCACACCTACCTGTCTCTACTGCCAGCACTCTCAGACTGTCAAACTCCAGCATAGTGTAGCTTGGGTCCAAGCTCACTGCATAGTCTGTTGTTCCCAGATCCAGTGTACCCTCAGAGATCTTCATGATATTGTGATCTAACCCAGGCAGGAAGGATATGGCCCAGTACTACCTAATGCCTATAAAGGTCCTCTTCTCATGTCATTGCTGCTGGTCCTCAGAATCACTAAGCTGTCAGTTCAAGCGATCCAGGGTCCTTTATGTTTCTTTGGTATTGCTGTGGAGAAGACCTTTGGAACTTGAGCACTTCCTTTCCTCTCTGTGTTGATGGTCTGCTGTGTTGTTGAATAGATTATAAAAAAGAGTTACCCGAACTGAAAACTATTAACATTTCTTCTGCCTTTCCTGTATCATTAAAACTGTGGTTAAAACTGTGTTAAGTAATGAAAGAGAAGCTGAGATTTGGCAAGTGAGTTTGTTTGCTGTGCTTTTATCAGTTAAGAGAGAATCATAAAGGGGAGGTCTCAGGCAGGTAAACAGGATTTACTCAGCAATTGAAAAGCAACACTAAGGCACACTTTGCTGCAGTTTTTACAGTCTACCAATATATATATACCTCAAATTTAGTTGCCAGCATAGCATTTGGCTGCCCAAAGTCTAAGCTTTTTCTAAAGTTTTTTGTTTCTGCCACCAGGGACAGTGTTAGCCAAGTCATATACTGAGTTCCCATTGGTAGTTTATTTTTGCTGGCCAGTTGCCTGCTGTTTTCATTGACAGAGCAGGAGCTCTCTGTTCACCTTTGTCCTGCAGTGTGTTAGCTATCAGGCACTATTGATTAAAGGCAAAACGATAACGTGCTTTTGGATGATGTCCCTTCTCTTGCATTTCATTCAAATAGATTGCACAATTCATGGCACAAGGCAATAGAAGTCGTTATTGGTGTCTCAATACTTAGGTCTCTTCATTTGGCATTTTAAGTGCAGAAATAGTACACATACAGTTATACATTGTCACATGAATCCCATTATACTTTGAGTCTCCGAGAATGCTTCCTAAATTTAAGCAAAGATAAACCTCCATACTCTGTGAAGCATTCCACAACAGCTCTGTCAGTTTTTAGCGATGCATTCCTTGAGTTACGAGGGTGACTTCTGAACAGTCTGGTGGTCAGTTGAATCCAAAAATGGAAGAGATTGCTTATTAATGTCCTTCATTTTTAAGAGCATAAATTCCCAGACATCTATAAATTTGTCTGGGTCAAACAAGAGAAAGGCTGAACATGGAGGCCTAGTCTTTTCTCTTTTTGCACTTAAGATATTTGTCTTCAGTCTGTATGGAGTATAAATAAAGCTACTCGTAGCATACGACTTTCTAATTTATTCACACAACATTGTAAATGTATACTGAATATATACTTAACATGGATTATAGCATAGTTATAGTGCCTTCAAGCATTTATAACATTCTCAGTTAATTACAGTATATAAAAGAAAATTATTAAGTGAGAGAGGATAGGAAGAAAGGATAATTATGTGATTTTTTTCAAATCATAACAAATTATATGACTGGCTACATAGGAGCATTTTGGGGGAATATCCATCATGCTGTGAGGTATGTAATGGGCTTTCCTGGGTGATTGCCACTCCTACCCTGAATGTCATGGTAGGCCGCGGGTCAGACCTCTCCCTGCACACACTTGCACATGGCCTCCACTTAAGGTGATTGATAGCTCATAAAAACTTGTCCATCAAAGCACAGTATGAGCATGGTCTGTCTGGTCCCGGCTAGAAAAAGGCCTTATAAATATGAGCTATTATGATATCTAAATAACTTAGGAAAAGGAATACAAGAATATATATCCTATGTATTGTAATTGATGGTTAATTGATGTTTTATCTGCTGTTTTGCTGCTAGACCCATCAGGGCGGTTGCAAATGCCTTGCTTTGTTTCCTTTATTCTGCAACATAGATCCCAAGTAACTTCATGTAAAAGACCACTAGGAGGAGACAGAGTACAGATTATACTGAAGCCTTACGTTCCACTTTTATGGACTTTCTTGGGACAACAGATTGGACATCTGCATACCTTTCACGATGGGCCCACTATAAAATGTACAAAGTGATGAACACAAAAAAGAAAAAAAAAAAGTGAAAAGTCAGCGCTGTGACCTAGTCTTACAATGGCTGGCTTCTGCAGACTGAAACACCTGGCTCAAAGCTGAGTGGCTGAAGATCCCTCTAAAAAAGTCAAAATCTTTCTGTCAGTGAGGCTAAATTTACTCTTTACAGGTGCGCTGGAGGCAACTCAACCTGTCTGTCTGTGTGGACCGTGGGCTGATTGATGAGGAATGGATGGCTGTATTTTAGCAGCAGCTCACTGGCAGTTTGAAAGAGTAAAAGTGTGGAGGGCAGTAGAATCAGTCTTGCCCTCTGTTTAGTACTGTCTGTTTTTTCCCTGTAATGCTAGTTGGGCTAACTAAACATAAATAAATAATAATTTATAATGTCACTGGCACTTCTTTGCGAGCATGAGAGTTTTAGTGGTGCATTTCTAGTTTTCGTGTCAGAGTCAAATGAAATAATTGTTTGAACTTTGTTTGATTTTGATTGGATTGCTCACGCTCTCTGTTTCATACTTAAACACAGAGATGAATACTTAATACACAGGGAGATACTTAAACACAGGGAGAATGCAGGTTCTCCCTGTGTTCTCCCTTGCAGGTGGTTATAATGTGCAAAGTGAAAGTATAAGAAAACAGTGATTTGTGCCTCCAATGGTGCCAAAACAAGACAAAATGAAAGAAAGAAAGAAGAAAAAAACAGAACAAAAGTAAGTGATACTGATAGTGCTGAAACTTTCTTTGTTCTCCAGATTTGATGATTTAAGTCGACTTTCATTTCCTTAATAATAACCAAATGCTGATATGATCTCTTTTTATTTTCATTTATAATTCTTGAAACTATCTTTTCAGGGTTAGCTGGCAGATGGTTGGCTCTGAGGGAGAAAGTTTGTGGATGAAGATCTGTGGCAGAGCCTGCCTGAAATGAATCACAGGAGATGGAGGAGAAGCGCACTGCTTATTTCACCTACAGCAACGCTCCCTATAGTTACAGGTAATAAGGTGCTAGATAGTATCATTATATTGAAGGGATATGAGGGGTGAAAGTACTGTATCATCTACTGTATTACCTCTATGCTGTACACTTTATGTAGTCTCCACAAAATGCATTTTCATGAAAAGCAATAACTGAAATAATGTACTGTATCATTACTCCTGTAGTACCCTAATGGATAAACCTGAGCATAAAATAGAGGGCCCCAGGCACCGGGCAGGAATTGCTTTGTGGCATTCAAGGACAAAGATCTTGTGATGTGCTGTTTTTTTCTTACAACACTCTAGTATGACTTGACTAATTATAAAGAAACGTTATATGCTCATTCCTTAGGATCAAGTAGGAGTTCATTTACTTTTTACTGTTTATTTGCATATCTCAGACAAATTAGTAGACCATGTGCAAAGTGCACAGACTGCAGGGGGAAAGTTACTCTTCTCAGACTGCGAACAAGTTGTTAAAATGTTAGAAGGGGAATCTGCCTGTATTGATAAGCATTCTGTTGTCTGATATCTGTACCAGCATCATACAAAAAAGGCCTCTCTTGAGACCTGCATGTTCTTCAGTAGAAAAAATGCAAAGTACAGTCTTTGTAGTTTTATTCCAAAAGAGGCAGTGGATTAAAAAAAGCAGCAAGGATTGGTTGTAAAAGCATTGGAGGCGTATGATTTAGTGGGGCAATAAAGAATGGAAAGGTAGCCATTCATCATAGAGGCGAGCTCACCAGGAGAGGGGCCTGTCACAGATACTGCCAAGTCCAGGAGGCAGTTCAAAATTCGCCCAACAAAACTGGCCTGGACCAATGGCTTTAACATACTTCCTCACATAGAGAGGAGCATGCTGGGAGCTCAAGACTGTCCACCTTGATGCATGATCAATTACTTTTACTATTGTAAGCTTGATCACATTTGCAATGATCTGAGGAATATGTTTACATTTGCACTCACTTTACTGTCTTTGTATAGCAAATGGGCAGTTAATTATGCATAAATCATACAGAGGTAACATGAAAGTATTCTTCCTCTTATATCAGCAAGCTTCTGATTAATCTGTAAATATTTAGCTGTTATTAGCATCTAAAAGCCAAAATCAATGAGAGAACTAAACCAAACAGAAAAGCATGCTTGTATGTATTTGTATTATTATTGTTGTTGTTGTTGTTGTTGTTACTTTATTGTTCATTAATAATTGAATTAAAGTTAAATAACATGTAGTCTTCAAGGTATAGCAAAGTATAGCAAAACAGTGATTAAAGCCCATTAATGTTATGCACAGAATTAATTTCACATCTGTTCTACTGGTAATCTTATTCTATAACTTTTAACTTTCTGGGATTTTTAATAAACACAAATATTGCATAAGATGCAACATCATGTAAATGCAACAACAATTTTATAGAAGAACTATGTGGTCAACCCTTTTTTTTTTTTAAAGAAAAAAGCACTTTATACTGTTATTCATTTTAAGCCAAACATTTGACATACACACAAATGGAACCTTTGAACTATTGATTTGAAATATTATTGAAGTATTAGAACAAACACATTTACTTGTATTTAATGCTTACTACACATATTCATTTAACATGCTGAAAAAAGATTTAGCAGCCAGAGCGAAAGTGTAACATTATTTGTCATTCTAAAAATAATGCCAACATTAAGTTTAAATCTGCTTTCTGAATCACCCCTTATTGAGTTGATCATTTGTTTTTAGTAGCAGAGAAAAAAGCCTTGGACAGCTTAAATAGAATTGAAAGTTACTACCACATGCTCTTAGGTCTGTGTGATGTTTAGGAGCACAGTATTCAGGTTGGAATGTGAATAGATTATTTGATTACACCCATATGTAAAGTGTAACCTTTCCTTTTAAGTTGAAGGGTCAGAGTGTCACAGACTAACGCTAAAAATTGGTATGCCAGTACTGTTCATTAACTCTTATAAACTTCACTGCACTACATGAGGAAGGAACAGACTGCTGTCAGCACGGGGTCACAAACTTTTCCCATGTAGATTCCAGTGGAGTTCCCCGACAATTTCCTCTGTAGGAAGTGGTAAAATATGGTTTTCTGCTGTCCTCACAGAATGCTTTTATATGCCAGTCAGCCTGCTTAAACCATTTCTTTGCTTTTGCCCACAGGAAGTTCTAAATACTAAATATGGATATTTGAATTCCAGTAGTCCATCTTTAATTCCTTTTACAGTGTTGCTGTAGCCCCAACCTCTTTTCTTCTGTTGCCTGTTTACTCACTTTAAAATACTTTAAAGGAGTTGTTGAAGAGAAATATGGTTCAGTTACTCTTGTACATCTTCTAAGTTACCGGATAAAATGCATAACACCTTTTAACAAGTGCAGTGTATATCTGCTAATAAAAGGAGAAATACATGCAATACTCTTCTGCAGAAATGATAAACTTCTTTCAGTTGAAGGCTCTCTGAAAAGCAGCTTTTAATTAAAACCACTTGTTCACAAACTTATACTAAATGTTTCCCATTAGTCATGTTTGAGGGATTACAGACAACTTCAATGAAAGTCAAGAATTAAATGAAAAACGCAGATGTGCGAACAATGCGGCTTGTTTTACTGCCATCACTGCCTATTAGTAATTACAAAATATTTACCGGATTTGACAATGTTTCCTAATTCCTTCCGCAATTAAAACCGTTTAATTCCTTAAACACTTTAAAGTGTTTCTTGGATCCAGGTCAAGGAAAGGGAAAAATGTTGGGGACATTTTTTTACTGCACTTTTCTCATTATATGTAGAGTTTGTTAAAGTGGCACAATTTTGTTTCGCCTTCTATTTTTTTTCCCTCTGACTTAATCCAGTGGCTGTTGTTTGATATGAAGATGTCATATACCCCCAACACAACCACTCATATGATTGTCAGAGTTTTTAAACAGGCTCCAAAATGCCTAATGGTATAAAAGGGCCTCATGATCACAGAGTGAATTCTAAACTTATTTAAAGCACTCTGAAACAGCTTGTAGGCTTGGACTCTTCATAGTATTGCTGTAATCCATATCAACAGCCTGTGTCATAAAGAAGAGAAACATTTTCTGGGATTAAATAGCTTTTCAGTTCATGAAAGGAGATGGTTTTTATTTGGTTCTCTTTAGCTCAGCTTTATCAGACTATTCTGAGTGGTTGGTTGACCTTTGACCACAAGGTTTTCCCTGTCATGGAGACTTTCCCTGTTGCTGGTGAAATCTCTTTAGGCAGAGGTGAGGGTGCATGGATTCCTTTGCCCCCTCATTCTTTACCAATTGCCCTCAGCTGCAGCTCTGCATCCACACATGGTGAACTTGGCAGAAGATCAGTGAGTTCGAGAGGCATGGCTCTACATTAATTAGGCCACTCACGTATGCACCGCTATGTGAAGTGTATGTCTTAAATTATGTACCCTGAGTTTGACCTCTCAGCAGCAGCATTGTTTTTTCTTTCCTTTTGTAAAACCCCAAAGAGATTCATAAAATGCACATTAAGTGATGTATCAACAGCATGTTTTGCTATTTAAAATGCAGAGAGGTATAATTCAGCGTAAGCAGAACTGGAAATAAAGAAAATCTCCTCTCAGGTGCTTTTCTCCAGGGTAAGACGAGTGGAATAAGTTGGAGATGAGCTGTGACTCATTTTCAGTGCTGCCTCTCCGGGTTTGTGGATAAAAACAGTGCTCTGTAATGGGCAAGTCTTAGACTTGCTTGGATTTTTATGAAACCAGTACAGGTTACCAATAACTTTGTGCTGTATTCCTCTATTGACGGTTCTAATTAATGTGCTGTTTGTGCTTCTGTACCTCTTAACTGTGTGCACACAGAGAAAGGATGATTTGTGGGGAAAGAGAAAGGGAAGAGAAGAAAAAAGTGGTAGAGCAAGGGGCAGACATCGGGTGGGGGAGAAGAGAAATGATTCTGCACAACGAGTTTGGAAAAAGGTATGAAAGTAATTATATTTGCTCTTCAAGGTTTAGGCATATTTATGGGGCATTACTGTGGAAGCAGGCTGTTTAATATTATTTGCAGAAAGCACACATTGTTTGCATCAAGTGCATGAGAAGTTGAGGGCACAGCTGGGAGAGAGACGTGACCTCTCAGTTCCAACTCTCCACTGCTTTTTAGCCGTTGGCCTACACGCTTGTACACCCTCACAATTAATGATGGAGCCAAATCTGAAAGTCAACAACTCCTTGAATTGCCAGTTGTCCTTAGCTTCTTTTTGAGAGAGGCAGCTTGAGGCACCGGTACACCCTGTGGTCAGAAAGCCAAGTTACTGTATAATATAAGGAAGTCATTTACTTTTGCTTCAAAGAAAGAGAGAGTGTGTTGGGGAGAAAAGTTGGCTACTACACTAAACAGTTATGTTGCATCAGAAAAAGATAACTGGAATTAAATTTGAAAGAAACTTGTATATATGTTCTGTGACAACATAGAATTGTATTAGTTTTTAATTTAGTAAGCAATTTTTTCTTTTTTCTTCAGAAGTAAGATTACTTTTCTTCTAAAACTAATATATTTCCAGGTTTTTCAGCATTGCTTTCTGCATTGTTCTCAGTGCAAGTTGAAGGGTTATGTGTGTGGAATAGATTTTTATTTTTTCTCTAAATAATATCATGTTATATTGGACTTTACAATAGATGGTGTGGATGGCAGGGGTGGAAAAGCCAGGGTCTTTTTCCAGCCTGACTCCAGTGCAGAGTGTAAGTGCTGACTCGTGGGACCCACTTACAACTAAGACATGGTATGCTTTCATCCTGTCTGACTGAATGGTGAAATAAATAAAAAGAATGGAAAATGGCTGCTCTCTGGGCTGTACCCTTGCTCCCCGGCTCTTTGTTAAAACCCTATCTCTGCTGCTCCATTGCCCCTAGCTACATTAAATCCCATTAAATTCACCTTCATTAAAGCAGCCCCACTCTGCTCCTTGCCATGGTCCCTAATGCGGGGCCTCTCAAGGACAAAGCTGTAATGAGGGTGGACTGGATTTAACCTTGAAGAGTTCAGGTTTTCATTTCCAAATCAATAACTTATGTTTCAAAACCACCACTATATCCAGCCTGTAATTTTCAGGCATTAATTGGGGTGGATTATGTTTCTCCTGAAAAACATTGATGCCAAAAAGGGCATTTAAGCTTTAAGCTGTGGTGTACATATTGCATTTAGTTTTACTGCTCTTTTTTTCCCCCTCTTTTTCTCTGCCTGTCTTTTATGCACAATGTGAATTGACAGCTTGCAGATTTCCTGTATTGGCATGGTTTTGTACAGTTGTATGCTTGTTCTGGTAGGATAACAGACCCAGAATACAGTTTCAAAGAGTCCTTATTCTATGTGTAAACAATTAGGTGATAGGAGCCATTTTTTAAAGCCATGAGGCAAGCAAGGCAGCATGGACTTGGATCTCTATTCGCACACCTCCATGTGAAATTGCAGACGGGTGTCGTCATGCACACTAAATAGGTGGAAGGCAAAAGTGACTTCCATCTTAGTTGTTTGATTTGCACCCAGTCAGTCATTCGGCAGTAGAGAAGGAAGTGGAAAATTGTGAATTATGAATAGGAATTTGAGCACATTGCATGATGGGAAGGTAGTGACTGGGAGGAGAGTTACAGAAAACCTAGGATGAAAGAAAGGATACACTTTTTCATTTACAACTTTGCTATACATTCCGCTCCCTATATGGAGACTGATACCATCATAAGATTTCTATAGGAAGTATTCATTTGTCCTGCGGTGATAATTTCTCCTCAACATGTTCGTAATATAAAACATTGGATCTCATCCTGAGGTGGGGGGTGATTGTGGGAGCTTAATTTTTTAATCAAATTCCCTCTTAAATGGGGATTTTATTAAATTACACACAATGTGGGAGTGGGCCATCGGCAGTAGTGGCACATTGTAAAAGGAGCTTCTTGGGATAATTAAATAAAATTAATAAAAATCCAGTGCAGAGTGAGGAAAATGGGTAGGAGGGGAACCCAAAGGCCATTTCTTTGCCCAGATTCCTCTTTGCTCATGTGGTTTCTTGGCAATGCTGGATTCTAGAATAAGGAGGCGGGTGGACAGTTAAATGAGGGGGAGAGGGAGTTTGGTGCTTTTGTGGCTTATTAAAGTTTATTCTGAAACAAAGGATTTTGACAGTTAAATTTGGTGTGCAGTGGAGAGAATACTGTGATCTCCATGTAACATTTCAAATGCCACCACAACTTTGGCTTGGTGGTTTTGCAATGTCCAAAATACACCACTGCTTATCATAATCTTGATTGTTCATAGTTTTTACAGGGTATCCCTTAGTGGACAACTAGGTACTTTTAGAACATTTCAGAACTATAAAGAGAAATCCGTAATGCCAGTGGCTCATTATGAATAACATTATCAATATTATGTCATAAAAGATTAATGTATGTTTTGTGTTTTAAAGCAAATAAACCAAGTATAACATGCTTTACATAAACAGTTTTAGAGGTATTCTTTTAATAGAGCTGCTTTGGTGGCTAATTATATGTGTACAGAGGGTTAGCTCAGGGATATTTGGTGCTTGCAGTGCACAGTTAGAGGCTTAATTGAGCATGTAATATGGATAATTGGAAAAGTGGTGTATTTCTGTAGTTAAGAAAACATTATAAGGCCATTGTGCGTTTTCTTGCCATGAAATTTTGCTGACATTTCTTCACTTTAAAAAATTTTTCTTATTCCATTTGCTTCTGCCTCCTTGCTTTCATTTTCTGAGCCTGTTTGGCTCCTGTTGAAGACCCCCCCCCCCTCCAGATTTTCACATGGTATGCTTGTCACTGTTTTTTTAGCCAATTTCTGTTAGTCTTAGACCCTAAAGAGGTCTCTAGTTGTTCACTTGTATACTGAGCCATTCCTTTCAAGCTCCCCTCTCCAGCCTCATATGGAGTTGGATGCTAGCCATGTATCTTTAGCTCAATGCCCATAGATGAAACTGATATGTGTGTGAAGGCATTACAAACAATCCACAAGGCCAAGAGGTTTTTAGAGTGGGCATACAGCACTCATGCCCCAACCACAAACACTCTCTTTGGAGAAGAACACGGCTGGTTTTTCATGGCCTGCTTTGTGTGAGAAGCATGATGGGATCAGCATGTTACACATAAATACATGCACTGTAAACCCAAGCCAGTTTTGACTTGTAGCTGCCCATCCACCCCCCATCCCCAGCTCACTCACTCACTCACTCACTCACTCACTCACTCTCTCACTCACTCACTCACTCACTCACTCTCACTCTCTCTCAGAAGCACTCTGGTCCAGGCCTGCTGTGGTGAGGTCTTGTTTGAATTAGTTTACGGGCGGCGAAATGAAAAGCGCCCCACTGTGATGTGAAGGGCCTGGCCTGAAGGCCTGTTCAGAGCATCTCTGGCTGAAAGGCATATTTATATCTTCCAGACCAGTAATTAATCACTCCCGGCTTGCTGCTGGTGCTGATGGTACAGAGGGGAGCGGGAGAGTATGCGTGGTTCATGGATCCTGCCTAAATCCTGCCTTTCCACATAGCATAGGGACGTAACCACACAGCATAGCGACAATTAAAAAATGTATTTAATTCATAAAATGCTATATTCTGTGGAAGTAACAATGCACAAATTTCATGAAACTGGATATTTTCACAGTGATTCACAGTAACCTTAAAAACGGTTCAATAATCACCCTGTTGGGAATGAGAACTGATTAATTTCTAAAAATCATTAAGTAACACGTAACATGTGCTTTACTAATTTTTACTTTAACTACATTAACATACATAAAATTTTATTAGTCAGCAGTTTCTCTGTGGTACAGCAAATGCTCTATTGTCTCTGCTGGCTGGTTTCCCAGAGTTTGACATACTGTTTGAGGAAACATTTGTTTGCAGCTTTCAGAACAAGCGATGGAAAAGGTTATTACCATGGTGATTGATTCAGTGTTATATTATTTATTATTTGATTAATGTTCTAAAAGTTAATGTCAAAGAGGTTAAAAGCTAAAGATTTTTAAAGTCATCACCCAGGCCTACTCACATTATGTACTATCTTGGAAACTCAGAGAAAAAGATTATACTTGTATTTTAGTTTTCAATAATATTTTTATTTTAATCAGTATAATTTTTCTAATTAATTTATGATTATGCTCACTATTAAATTGAGTAAGAAATCAATGCCTTGAAAAGTAATACAAGCTGAGAATGTTCATGTTCATATTCCAAAAACCGTCTGGCCTGCTGTCATAACTATAACATACAATGGTATGAATCTTTGTTTTTTATTTAGTTTGACATGTCTGATCCTATGACAAGCTCTCTTATATTCTTTTCTTCCCTTAAGTGACAACTGCATTACAAATAGAGCAGCTGAATGTGTCCTGTACTGTCATTGGCTTCATTGCATGATGTTTTGAAGCAGTGCCGACAACTTCAAATCAAGCTGTCCTTGTGACCAGCCCTGGACCCAATTATATTTACCCTGGAATATAGGTGGAACCAATCTGATCCGATATGAGTAATGGTGAGATTATTCACTTAGTGGGTATTGGACTGATGTTAATGATCAACACACTGATGTAGATTACACAATCTATGTAATAATGTTTTATATATCTGCAAATGTCATGCGACTTAATTAATTATTAAGTAAGCAGTTCTTCAGAGATATCCAGTAGTACTATAGGCCTTAGATATTAACTCAACATTTTAATTTATTTGATAATTAGATAATTTAGTCTTGAAATTCAGAAATTAGGACAGCAACTTGATTGAAATCAGGACAGCAATTTATATGTATACTGTATAATCCAACCATTTTAATTAAGCATCTGCAAATGTGTCATGCGACACTAGACGTTCATACTTGCCAACAACCGAAGCAGAACAGCAGTAAACCTCTAGCAAATAATACAAAAGCTAAAAGGAGTGCAGACATTTTTAATCATACTTTTTAAAATATATTTGTCATGGATTTTGCAGACTTTTTAAACACTTAGAGCCAAGGTATAGGTTGCCCTACAGTAAATATACAGTCCACTTCAAAAGTATTAGAATATCAAGCCCAATTGATTTATTTTGCTATGCACAGAACACATTTTTAAGGTCAAAGGATTATGAGATGTATGATCAGATTTTCAGCTTTTATTTCCTGATATTTACATCTAGATATTTTAAATTACTTGCCCTACTTGGTTAAATGACTATCTCAGGGTTTTCATGGCTTTCACTCCATCATTTTTCAGTTTGTTGATTGCTTCTCTCTTCAGTCTTCTCTTTAGGAGATAAAATGCATGTTCAATTGAATTAAGATCTGGCAGTAATAGGGCCAATCCAAATCATTCCAAGGTTTCCAAGTTTTTCTGGACCTTAGCTCAAAATTTTACGACACACACATTGTAACATCTGAAACATATGTCTTACAAATGTATGCTTGAGGTCAAGCATTGTCTTTTAAAAAGATGCAGAATGACTGGAGGATCCTGCTAGCTAAAGTGCATGTGATTCTGCAAGACAATGCGTGCAGCATGACAGGGATGGAACAGTGGGTAGTCCCTGATTTAGGACTTTTTTCTCATTCATTTCAGATTGTTGTGCATGAGGGGCCTCTTTCACAGTGTTAGGGATTGCATAACGATAGAAAGAAAGATTGTGGGGGATTTTTACAGTATACACACGGCCTCACTTAGAAGACGCCGAAATTGAATTGCAAGTACCCACAAATTGTCTACATCACATTACAGACATTCAGACAAGATGGAATGGCTTCTTCTTTTATGTTCATAAGCCTTCTTCAGCAGAAGTATGCATCTATGCTGCTGAACAAAAATGGCCTACAAAGCTGTCTGCCAATGACTGAGCATTATTAGAGAATATGGTGACAGTGCTGGAGCCTTTGAGGAAACCCAAAACATCAACCTCAGTGGCCTCCTCTACAGATATATTTAATCGCAACCATTACCATCTTAGTGTCTGCTTTCCCAGGAGAATAGTACTGATAGTACTGAATCAAAACAATGAAAGTTACACTTCTCTAATATTTCCACAGACAATTCAGAAACATCAAAGGTGATCTTAGATCATCAAAATAAACTGCTTGTTTGCAGCTTTACTGGACCCTTGATATAAAGACAGTTGAGGCAGTTTTTTTGTTTATGCCCTGATGTTGGCTGTTTTACATGGTAAATTTGAAATCTTGTGAAGCCAGATCTACAGTGCAAACAATGTTTTCTGGATTTTGTCATGTTTAATTTTATTTTATGTATCTTATAATGGATTCTGTTCATTGTTTCCTCATTAAAACCATACTGCACAATGAAAAAAGGCAAAACAAGTTTAGAAGTTTTGTTTTTACCTTCATTTTAAAAATAATATCCAGTTTAGACAAGAAGATGCTTGACGCACTCTTTTTTTTTTTTAGACATTTCTCTCATTAGTCTTTGTGTTGATGCACAGCCATTTTCAGGTCTCTCCAAAGATGCTTTATTGGATTCAGGACTATTTGCACTCCAGTGTAGAACTCCAGCACTTTTAGAGAGTTTTCCCAAAACCATTGCCATATTCCCTTGGTGATATGCCTGAGGTTGTCTTGTTGAAATATAAATCTTCAGCTTGAGATCCTTGGCATGCTTGAAAAGGTTTTCATTTTTCATTTCATTTCAAATATTTTTCAGAATCTATCTTTCTGTCAGTCCTGACTAGTTTCCCAGTCCCCTTGTCACAGAACAAAAACAGCTCCACAACATGATGCTGCCACCACTGTGTTTGACTGTAGGTATGGTGTTAATGAAGTGATGAAGTCTGGACCTGGTTTCTTCCACACATACTGCTGGGAATTGTGGTCAAATAGTTCAGTCTTTGTATCTTGAGAGCATAATATGAAAGTCATTCAGGTGCTTTTTGGCAAAATCCCAGCCACTTTGTGCCTTTTAGTGAGCAATTATTTCCATCTGGGCAATGTACCATGAAGGCCTATTACTGGACTGATAGTTGTCTTTCTTTCAGGTTCTCCCATCTCCACAGAATAACTTTGGATGTCATTTGTTGTGACCATTGCTTTCTTTATTACCTGTCTGCCCAGGACTTTGTCTCAGATTACTTATACAGTTTTGTGTGTGTTACCAGATATAGGAAGATTGTTGTTGTTTAAAAATCTCAGTTTGAGAATAATGAAGGCTAACAAGCTCTTTGGCCCTTGCAGTGTTGCTAAAATTCTCCTGGGATCCTTAACCAAATCTTTCTCTTGACATAGAATTGCCTCACTGTCCTGTGGATTATTCTCTTATTCTTGAGGCTTGGCTATTACTTGACCATACACCACATTTGAGACCACATTTGAGATAGAAAAGTGTTTCCCTTTGCTAACGATGGCCAGGGAAATCCACATGGCACAGGTGGACTGTATTTAAGCTGCTGAAACATCTCATAGACTACTAATAGAAGTTGGATGTACCAGAGATGTGTCATGTAAAAAGGAATACTGACTTGACTTGATAAAATTCTGTGATATCAATAAGTAAATTCAGTCTTTTTAATAAATTAACAAAATTTGGAAAATATGGAAAAATCAAACGAGTCTGAAAAACTTTCCATATGCACCAAAAAGGTTAATTTCAAGTCTGAAAATTTATATTTGTAAATGTTTCTCAACTATTTGTGTGTGAGTGTTTCTCCTCGGCCTTTATGAACATCTAGTGGCTATGAGAGCAATATAGATACAGGGCCTTGATTCAAACAATTGAGTGCTAATGCTACTGGTAAGTCAGGGCTACATTTAGTTTTAGTCAACTGATTCATGTTTTGTGGGCCAGTTATTTCACTTTGCAAAGTATGCTAATGCTGCCCTGAAATGAGACATTCAGAAGAAACAATGCAAAGGCCATCAGCTGAAGAATCATTATCATTGGCATCAGAGGCAGTAGGAAAGGTACCTAGCATGGAAGCAAGTTGTCTGAACATAGATAAAGTAAGAGTAGCTTGACGAGCCTAGATGACAATATTCTGCAGAGCTCAGAGAAACCCAGGCCAGGGAGTACCAGGGCAGATGATGTTGTCCAGAACAATTTGGAAATCTTCACTGTGGAAGTCCTTTCCAGTCCTGGGGAAAACAAGCATACTGCTTATCCATGGTGCCATTACAGCAAATTACACTTCAGCCAGTGTGGAACATGAAAGACTGCATCCAGCATTATAGATTAAAAGAGGAATCTACAGATAACAAAGAGCCGAAGTGTTGAATTTCCCTGAAACAAAACCTGCTAATGTTTTTTTGTGATTTTAAGATTTGTTTAAGAGCTATTCACCTTGTTGTTTTATGTGTTGACATGGCTTATTTGCTGGAGTTTTTTTTTTTTTTTATCTCGCAAGTATCTTTGCATTTTTATTTCAAATATTCACAGTTTTAAGAAGGATTTTGCCAAGGCACTTCTTAATTATATTTGTAATGAATTTCTTTGCAGTTGCTTTGCTGTGTAGGATACCACAGCATCATGTAATGTTAATAGTACATGTAATTATAATTACAATTCTAATAAGGAAAAGTATAGTGATTATAATAATTAAGAAAGAAAACTCTGGCATGAGTTTCTGTAATGGTGTGGTGGGTTGGACCAGACATAAACGTGGAGTCAGGATTCTGGAACTTTATTAAATGTAAACATAAATGTATACACACTCAAACCTTAACTAAATGCGATACTACAACTCAACAAAACATGAATCCAGAATTGGGATCTTTATACCTTTGGACTAATGAGGCACACCAGATGTCATAATGAGGTGCCAGGTGTGCCCAGTCAGGGCAGAGCACTGTGAAACGTCATAGTAGGAGTTGATACCCAAATTCAGGTATTGGAAAAAACTGAACTGAAAAAAGTTAATTGTTACATATCTGTAATACTACATTGTTACAACATCACATTAGCATTGTGATGCTTTAGCTACTATATCAACTTTAGGTTCTATCAGCTGAAGAATTGTACAGCTTAGCTGTAATAGAACCAAATGGGGACAACACAAGGTGAATTGTCCTATATTGTACAATTGTTTTAGGTAAACTTTAAAGTTGGACAATAGGCAGTGTTTTACATAGTGTAGCATTAAACCTTAGCTTTGCTGAAACTGTTTTCTCATACCCACTTATGGAAAGCCATTCTGCACTCATATTTCAGATCTTGAGGATATGGTCAGGGATTACAGTAAACTAAACTAATCCGCCTTGAGCACAAGACGTTGCATCAGTCTTCAGAGTTGCAGTGGCTTTCAAAGGCTTGAAGAAGGAGTTCTAAAAGGATTTAATAACATTTTTTCATTTCAGATCTGAAAATTCAAGCACTACCTGCTTGGTTAACTGTTCTGTGACTTTTAAAGTTCCTTTTTTGAAGAGTTGCAGCAATAGCTCAAGATTTTTGGAGATGCAATACACACACCAATGTTTATACTGCAGGATTATGGCTTGTTGTTTTTTTTTTCATTGTGTCTATAACAACCCACTGTTTGTAATTCCTAGTAAGGGTTGTTAACTTAGAGACAGAGTGAATGAACTCGATGCTGGCTTTGAAAAAGAGTGCCAGACACTTTCATGTCTCTCTGTCTATTGAACTTTTTAATGCACTGAATTTTTTCCCCCTGCCTCTACCCCACTGGCAGTGTACTTTAATTAGATTACACTCAAGGAATTACTGTGGTTCAGAATGCCAATTTGTGTCCCAGACTGTGTAAAATTTGCTGTTCCACTTGCTGCCAAACAGAGCAGGTGAGAGCAGACAAAGTCCTCAGGCAGACAGAACTGACTAATCTTTTTATATTTTATATTTACTCTCTCCCTCTCTTACTCTCTCTCTCTCTCCCCCTCCCTCGCACCACCCTATTCTTTATTCTAAGGGCTGTTCCCTTCATGAGAGGATAAACATGTTCTTAAAGTGTCTTAAGTACAAACGTAATCAGACAAACGCAGAGGGAGGATGGATTTCCTTACTACTGCCGAGCCTGAAACGGTTTATATTGTAGGTGGAGTGGGCGCATGCACTCAGAGGCCAGTTGTTTTGGCAGGTGATAAGACAGAGTGTAGAGTTCAACTGTCCCATTGAGCTATGTGCCTCTGTCTGTTAGGTTAAGCCCTATCCTTTTATCACACTCTTCTCAGGCTGTTTAAATATGCCACAGCAGCAAAGTCTTGTCCAGAGAGTTCACAAAATTGACACCTTTCAAGGTATTAAATGACTGCCATTTCAGTACTCTATTGGACTGTACTTGTGCCGGGAATAATTATAATTGTCGTGAAAGATAAACTCTGAAATATCATTATTACAGTGAGTCATGTTGCTTCCAATAACAACCTGACTTTTTATTTAGTCTGTTACAAATCTGTAATTTACATTGAGACTAGGGCATGTGTGTTTGAACAGACTGGCCAAGGAAAGCACAGGAGATGTGAACAGCTGTAGGTGATTAAAGGAGGCCTTGGGATGGCCAGGGATTCAAAGTAAACATGGAGCCTTTCCATAGTCAACAACATTTACAAATGTAGAAGAAGGAAGCTACTGAATTTGTGAAGAATGTGCAGTGGGGATGGAAAGCGTGGAACCATGAAGGCAGCAGATGGCGAAAATTAAAGCCATGCAGTGGAGCGGCTAACAGGACTGTGGGTTTATTCTTCTAACAGCGGTTCCTGGGCCAGGAGAAAGACTGTACTGGGTCAGTGCTCCAACGTTTACATCTGTCCTCCTCGGTGCCCTGCTGTTATGTCTGCATTCCATAAAGGGGACGAATTACCTGTGCCATTCATGGCCATTCTCCACTTCTATGCAGTGATTAAATATAACCCAGTTGTGTCTGTATATGTTAGGTTTTTAAGTAAAAAAGAAATACTTTTGCCCATTTTCTGTTTATTTTAGTATTATTATTGTTAATTCAAATAACAGTGTTTTATAATTCATTGTGTAAACATGCACAATAATTATGATTAACAATTACCATGGTATTATATTTATATCAGACATTTTAAATTTAATTATCTATGTCATTTTGCCCTGCACCTCTCACTAATAAATGTTACATTTTTTCTTTGTTTGAAATGATTGACAGGGAATTGATCTTATATGGCCTGTAGAGTCTTCCACCTTGTTACTATTTTTTAATTCCATCAAACATAAGTGAATAGCTTTTTTTAGACTAATGGACCTGGTAGCACTCTTTAAGAGGCTGGCCTGGAGGAATGTATCATGCGGCAGGAACATTTATTACTGAGCTGAGCTATCCCTCCATAATTAATAGCATTGTAATATTTCACAGTAGAACCCATTCTTTTCCCAGCCCTGCAGACATTAGCTGGATCTTTAATAAAGCAGCCGAAATATGGGAACTCAGCCTTCTAAGACAAATAGAATCTTTTTAAGGGCTTAGTCTCCCTAGTCAAGGTGCCACAGTGCAATATGTTAAAAAAAAGTCTGAAGTCCACTGGGTTTTTAGCACGTATTGTGATGTCCTTTAGTTAGGAATGAAGTGTATATATAAAAACACCACAGTGTGATGGAATGAAAGTGAATTTTTGTCATGATGTGTTGTGTCTCTTTGTCATGATGCCATCTTTTATCAGCATATTAGCTAAGTGGCTGGAGAGGATGCTCATCACCCTATTATTTAACAACTTCATTTTTTTCCCTCCCCTGAACTTTATATAAAGGCAGGCACAGAATTTGATCATCAGACAGACTGTCTCTTTAACGCTCTAAGGTTTTCTCGAACAGTCATGCAACAATAAGTTTAAAATGCAGTTGTCGTAAATTATGCAAAAGCATTCAATTTGACTTGTAAAATGGTGGGCTAGGCTGGGCGAGAGGACTGTGGGTTTAGTTTTCAAAGGCCGGCACAAGTTCAGAGGAGCCAGGCTTAACATTTGCTTTTTGTTTAACCCCACTGCTTGAAGAAACAAAATACTCCCTTTAACTGGAGGCTGAATAACAACGTTAAAAAAAAAGGAAAAGGAAAAAAAAGTATGGCACACCATACTGTGCCCATTCATTTCACTCTTAATATTTCAAAAAGTGTCACTAATGTGCGTGGGTTTTCCTTTTAAGTTGTTCTTGATGTTTCTACTCCAGATTCTTTATGGCAGGTTTGCTGGACTGTTTTACTGTTCATAAGTCTATATTCTAAAAAAAATTCTGCACAGAGAGCTTGGATAATGTTAAAAATTCTCATCAGTGTGTTAGTATCAGTATTTTCAAAGGTGAGTGAAAAGTCATTCTGAAGTTTCAAAGACTTTGCTTTGTGATATCTATCTCATTTAGCTCACCTAAAATGCTCTGCATAGAATGAATAATAGCATATTTTTAATCAGTTTTCTCTTATGTAACAGGAATGAATACTTAGAGCACTGTGTCTGGTCCTTAGCCCTTCTTCTGCAGGTTGCATACAGTGTTCATTCACTTCATTTAGGATACTTTGTCTCTTGTTCAGTTAAGTCTTTTGTTGCCCTTTCAGGGAAGAAGGTAATGAAGGGTGGCTGAGATTGGGCCTCTGTTATCCTGTCTTCCTGGACCAGCTGTGCTGCCACGCTAGCCCTGCTCATCTGGAGCGTGGGAGTTTGTGTGGCTTTATTACTTAATGACTCCTGTCGGCTCTGATCAGGGAGCCAGGCTGAACGTTGCCAGCTGTTGTATTCCCTCACATGCACAGGCAGGGTGTCCCACTCACACTTGCCTCGTGGTGGGGATGGTGTTTCATTTTTTGGAGCTTTGGCAAAAGGGTGGCTGGAGGTAGATCAGGTCTGTATGGTTGGACAGGGGGTGGTCAGTAAACCACAAGGCACTCCCAGATCACCGCTGAAGCCACATACTGCACACTATGGACATGGGCAGGTGTTAATGTTGAACCATTTGAGAGGGGGAAAATGACTTATGAAATGTCAGATTGTCCCTCCCCCCTTCTGTTTCTGATTTTGCTTGGAAGTATGGCACTTGCAACTGATGGTGTATTACACTGAACTGTCTGTTTCTTGTTCTGTATTCTGTTCTAAGTTTTGACTGGAGTCAAAAAAACAGGCAAAAATCTTATGTTCATAGGACAGAAATCTGGGCTGACCAGGACCTAATGACAGAGGCTCCATGTTAACCCTCCTGCCATCCACCCATCTCAACTTGCTCCCCCCATCTGGAGGTGGTCCGGGGTCATTAGTTTTAGTTTTTTGAAGTGTTCGGCCTTTGATGTTGCCTGTTCTCTTTAGGCAGCCTGGCCTGAAGGATATTTAATATCGCTCCAGCAAATTTCCAGTTAGGAATAATTTGAACTGAGCATCTGTCAAAGGAACAGCCATTTAAATACATTGGTCCCAGTTAAAGAGGCAGAAAATGAAGTCAGATTAGACTGAGCACCTTTTCTGCAGGGTGCACGAGGGGTCTGGTGGGGGCTTGCATGAGAGCTGGTGCATGGGGAGTTTGATGAAGAAAACGGCCTCATTCCTGTCTCATTAACACCCATACCCAACACTGACTGGGTTCAAACGAGGGTTGCACACTACACTCTGGGTGTCTTGTGCTTCTACTGCTGGAGACGGATTGTCTCTGGATTCTCACTGCCTTGATATTTTATTTACAAATCTTCAGGGGGAGAGCAAGCTAGACCCAGACCCCTCTTTGCTTCCTCAGACACCCATAGTACTGCATCCATGGTACCTCTACATCAAAGGTCCCCCCCTGTTCCAACAGAGTGTGCAGGGGGAACTTTTATCAGGGTACACAATCTGAGGCGATCACTGGTGCAGTGTTGAAAGAGCATGCATTAGACTCTTTGACAGCTCCGGTCAAGCTTTATTGCAACTGACTTGGCCAGTCTGTTGGAAATCATCTTGGCTTGTCTTTTTCCTTAGACCAACAATAACAGCAAGAAAATAGCTCAAATCACTCTGTGCACCCATCAGTTGTACACTTTTTGAGAGACAGGAAGTGACACACAAGGGCCCCAGAGACTTCAGCTCTGTCTCTGCTGTCACCTGTTGTTTTGCATGAGCTTTAAGGCAGGGACACTTCAAAAGGGTTTATTACACTTGCCAGTTGACAGACACATTATATTGGCTTACATTTTCCAAGAAACAGCCATGAGAGGTAGTGATGAATTTATGTGAACTGCATTCTGGCCATTTATGCAAATAAATCACAAACAAACAAAGCACTAAAAATATGTTTTAAAAAGATCTATAAACAGAAAATTGTGTTCCTTATATGAATTTCACTATGCATTGGGACAGTTGTTATAGTTTACAATAGATTACTACTCTACCATTTTAGGTTTTTATCAAGACATTGCTACAAAACACATTATAGGTTAATATATTGTAGATTGCATGAGCTCAGAAACATCTTATGGTCATACTCTATCTTTACAGAACATTTTTTTATAATGGTTGTGTGTATAAGATCTGAGCTTAAGGGCTCCATTGCACTGTGCTTGAGTGAGCCATTAAAAGAAAAAGGAAAACCCGTTTTTAAAGCAGTGAGAAACACAAGCATCCACTCACCCACTCCTCCCCCCTCTTGTCTCTCCACCTGTGTGTGGATGAAGACAGGTTGCGTGAGCAGAACGGCCCAGACACTATCTTCTGGGAGAAATAAACAGAACATTAGTTCCAGGTCATCTTGGAAGAGTATGAAACAGAGGAGAGTGGTGGAGAGGTTAGGGGAAGTCCACTCCGGGGGGGAACCAGAGGATTATTAGAGAGTAGGGACTCATATTAAATCCTTCTTCTCTTTATCTCCCTCCTATTTCTCTCTCCATTTATCTTAACTCCTCTGGTTTTGCCATGTGTTGTAAATTAACAGCATGTCTTGTTCTAACCCCAGTACAGTACTTTCTCTCTTCATTTTACTAAGGCAGAGTGAAATATATTCAAGCGCCAGATTCATAAGCACTGTCAGCTTTCTCTCGTTTTCTCAGTCTAGAAAACGTTAGGAATAATCTGGGCCTCAGAGTTTGTGAAATGGGAGACCGTAAATCTTGTTTAGTCTAACCTTTTTTTAATATTGACCTTACCTGATTAGATTAATTAGTAAACTAATCTGAAATGTTAATTTTCTACACATTTCTGCTTCTAGTTTTCTATAGTTATAATGACATGAGCAATGAGAATTCATATTAAGTTACCTTTGTTAAGTACAATAACTAAACATTTACTGGTGAATTTTTGGTAGAGATGGATGAAATGTTGATGGTGAGTCAAATATGCCACCGGAGAGCAAGAGGGAAAAAGAAAGAGGGGCAAAGAGAGAGAGAGACTGCAGCACAGAGGAGCTGAAGTGTTTGATGTTAAGCGAGGCCTGTTGCCATTACAGGCTTTGAAGTGAGATTGGGTGTTAAATAAGCAGGAAATGGGTGGTAGTTAGTCTCTCTAAACTTTCCCCGTTTGCTGTGACCTGCTGTGGTGGAGGGGATGAGCAAGCAGTGCAGGCTGGGCGGAATCTGCTGTAAGCATGGAGCCACCCTAGAATGGGCTGTCAAGCTTCATTAGCTAAACTTGTCCCCTTGTCTGTGAAGAGGAATCTGGCGAGTGATTTAAAACCAATCTCCATTACCTGACCTCCTTTTTATTAACTTCGGTGCCATTACCTCACACTCTTGCTCTTAATGGTTTCTCACCTTTAAGAGTTCTGCAGAGTGAGGTTGTGAGAACTGCATTTAGATCTTTTACCGGCTGATGGAGCTCTGGACCCAGCTTTGATACTCTGTAATATTTATAGATATTTACATGAGTTTCTTAAGGCATATTTAATCCTGGAGGGTCAAGCATCAGATTGGGTCCATCTGCATCTGTTGTTAATCTTGTCTTTTTTAATAGCTCTTTATCTCATAGCAGTCATTCATTGCTTACAGGTGTCAGGGCATTGTATGAAATCTGCATTTGGACACCTTTGATAGTGTGTCTCTGCTTAAGGAGAGTGGCTTGTTCAGCAAAGAATTAAAACAATCAGTCATAAAGAGTTTGTTGAAGTTTCTTTATGTTGATTAATATGTCACTAGTGGAAAGTATTTTTTCTGCTCAGTCATGTGGTGTTATTCTAGCCTAGAACATTTTGTAAAATTGAAGTATTATCTCCTTTAAGTTGTATGTCCTCTTCAGATCTGTGTTCTTCTTCTAGGATACCTTGGTGTATTTTTTTTTATATAAGATTAGGGCATAACCTTCATAACCTTAAGCTATATCATAGTGGAGTGGAGAAATGTAACTCTATGTAAAGCATATAGCTTCAGTAGGTGATAGCTGACATGGAGCTGATGGAGCTTTTGACTGCCTACCAAAAGCACTGGGGACATGGAGAAGGATGGGTGAAAGGGCAGATGTCTGCCACAGAATTTAATTAGGGAGACTGCATGCTTTGTCCTCAATATCATTGCTATGGGCGTTCTTTAATTGCCCCCTCCCCTTCCTTGTACAAGCATAATTCCCCCAGTGTTTTCTAGGTTGATTAGCATTCATCAAGGCCTTGATGCTCAGGGAGTTGACTCTGATTTTTTCTGCTACACACTTAAACATACAAATTGTTTAGCTCCTCTATTATTGGTTCTTTTTCATGTGTTTAAACACGATTGTGTATCTTGCTCACATATTTAAAAAATTATGTTAACAGCATTCTGTTATCTTCTTCCTTTGTTAACACTTACTGGCTTATCAAAGATAGCCATATGCTACATATTTGCAAAAAACAAACAAATGTTTATTATATAATATAGTGGTTTACACAAGTACATGTGAGTGATCAGTAATGTGCTTGCTGCATGTGGCCTAGCATGTTGACGAAGCCTGGCACAGTAGGAGATAAAGTGTTCTGTGCTCATGTTCTCTCCTGAGGCGTAGAGCTCTAGACCCCAGGGGTAGGAGAAAAGAGCGTGTGCGTAATAAACAGGATGTGGCCTGAGGGTCTCCTGCTGTGTCTTAAGGGCTCAGCCATTCCAATATGTATTCAAAAGAGCTGCTGCTGTGGGGATCAGCCACACCCTATACCCAGCTTACACACAAAGAGGAGGACTTTACAGGGGATTTCAACCACTACTCCAGAGAGGCAGATAGCAAAGGTGGATGGTTTTTATCGGGTACTGCTGGAAGCCCGAGATAATAATGTGATGACTCGGTTAAGGCATACAAGAAAGGTGTCCATATAAACGCTTGGTCAGTGTGTCAATGTGCAAGGGTGTTTTGCTGAATTTAAAATTGATCAAAATATAATTACTAACTGATTGTAACTCATAATTGCTCAAATAAAAAATAACTGTAGTCTGCCTTCTGGATAAATCAGCATTGGTTATTTGGTTCTAATAACGTTCTAAGAATTTTGAATGGCTATGCATATAGTGTATAGTGCACAGCGTATAGTGTATAGAATGCTTTTATTTGTATTGTTTGGCCTTTTTTTTAACTTTGATGCTTTAGTGATTTAAATAATCGGTGGATTACTTAATACTGAGAACCCTATACATTTGTATGAGTTTTTAATATTTAACAGTAATTGTTCCTGTAATGGAAAAATGTAGATAAAATCACACATATACAAAGCAGACTAGTGCTGCCAAGTGCTGCAAGTTTCATAAAACAACACATGCTTAGTTTGGGAACTGCATCATTCAAATTATAACACATTTTATTAGTTGACTGGTTTCAATAACACAGTAAATTATAACAGGCTCTTAGATCAATCATAAATTGATTAAACATTTAAAGAAATTCTCAGGGGAATTTTGATTACTTTTATAAATCACAGTCCATATAATGAGCAATTAACTTTTAGATTCTGGTTGCATATGGGACAGTGAAGCCCAACAAATAACAAAAAAAAAGGAAAATTGCTTTTGACATTGAAGTTAAATTATGTTTTTTTTTTTCCTTGAAAAAACATTCTTATTTTTATCTTCAGGCTTTAGCCTTATTAGGTATATTTAGGCTAGCTTGCAGCAGTGAAGAAGAGAGGGTGCAGATTAGCCCCAGCAATAATGCTGCCCATCTCTCATTAAAACCCTAATCGTGCGTAAAATGAGATTGATGGAAATTTATCTAAAAGGTCAGGGAAAGGGAATTTTCTGAGCGGACACAGGATTTAATGGACTGGATTTTAATTTGGCTGCTTCTCCACAACACTCAGAAGCTGCAAAATCACCCCAGGCACAAAAAGCCCTACTCACATGGCCAGCTCCAAACTACCCTTACATAGCCCCTCTCCTCTCCTCTCCTCACCTCTCCTCTCCTCTCCTCTCATCTCCTCTCCTCTCCTCTCCTCTCCTCTCCTTTCCTCTCCTCTCCCCTCCACTCTCTCTCAGTAGGCTGTGAACTGTACAGTTTATTAGCATTAGTTTTGTGAACTCTAGTGAGCTTTTAGTCAAAACTGAGGGCAGTGAAAGTGTGAGGCCAAAGCTCTGCTATTAAAGACAAGGTCAGCAGCTAATCCCACTGTCTTATTTGTTTTGTCCCCTTTTCTGTGAAGAGGAATCTGGGCAGTGATTTAAAACCATGTCGTTCCTGGGAATAGAATTTTAGAATTCCTGAGAATACACTTCACAGAGGATTAACTCAGCATTTGTAAAAGTCCAGAGTTTTCCTTTCTTTCACCCCATCATTTTTTTTTCTTTTGAAGCACTCATCACTTTGCACTTTTAGTGGATCTAATGTATTTATTTCTGATAAACCGCACAGTGCTGCACTGAACTCAATAAATCCAGCACACAGTAACAGGATTAACCAGCACTGTGGGTGAAATTAGGGCCATGCATACCCACTTTCTAACACAGCTACTTACCAAAAAGTTGTGTCCTTCAAATCACACAGCTCTCCTTGGTTGCATTTTTTTTAGTTACACTGAACATATTACAGTATGGCCTCTGAAAGGTGCAAAGGCAAACATGCTCTCTTCCTGGGTCTGCTTCTTTTCGGTATTTAAAGATTGTTTCAAGCTTTTGATGTTTGTTGTTTTTTGTGTGTGTGTGTGTGTGTGTGTGCATGTGCATGTATGCGTGTGTGCGTGTGTGTGTGTGCTTTAACTTTCAGAATGCTTTTGCAACGCTGTGGAAACATTGTTGAACATTGTTAGTCATCGAACAGCACTGCAGTTTAGTATCTCCCCCCTACATGGCAGACAGAGGTGTGGACCAAGAGCCTGCTGTTTTAAAGGTTCATTTCACATCTCCTCCTGAGCCCAGCAGCCTAGGAGCCCAGCCTTTGATTGATTGTTGAGATCATTGATCTAATTTTGAAGCCTTTTGAATTTTCTCTCCACTGTCCCACCTCTTTGTAAAGGAGTTGAATAAACCTAATTTCCCCGTGCCACATGCAGGGCCTGCTCGACCTGAGCGAGGGAAAACAGAGAGAATAAATAAAGCAGGAGAGGCCTGGAACTGGGCTGTTCACAGCGGCGCGGGATTTTTATAGACCGGATCAATTAAATTTGTCTTATTTGGAACGGTAGGGCTCCGTAACTCGATAAGAGCTAATGCGCTTGAAAATGCCTCTCACTGGGTGGCCATTAGGAAGGAGAATGTTACCACTGGAGCATTAACATGCAAGGATTATACTCTTGCAAGCTTTGCCTGGACCAATTAGAGACAGGGATGACCTGGGGAACTCCAGAAGTGGACGTTCATGCACCGTGAGATGCTGGCCTGGTGGTGAGGTTAAGGAGAGATTGAGACTTGGGGAGATGGAGCTATACAGAGGTGATGGGAAGGGACTGGAGATCTGCAGCCAAACTGAGGCCATAGGTTCCATATTCCCCTTACTTCTTCTTTCATATTTTGTGTTTTTTTTCTCTTCCATTGGCTTCTTTGCAGGCGTCAGTATGTGGTTCACTATAAAGACCCTTCCTCTTTAACTTCTATCCAAATATATCCAAAATAAAGCATTTTTCTTTCCTTACTAAGAGGCCAGATTGTGGGGAGTACAGTTATAGATTACTGCTGTGTGACTTTGTGCTGACCAAGGTTCTTCTGAGCTCTTCATCTGACAGCCACAGCAAAACTGCAAACCTTGGTCCACTCATGGGAGATGTTGCACTGACTTCAAATCTCCAAGGTTTGCTTCTCTGTCTTCTCTCTTTCGTTCATTAGGGGTGGTTTCAAGCTGATCTTCAAACAGACTGGGGAAGTAAGAGAGGTCTAGACAGAGCAGTTTCTGTTTTGCTCTCTTTCTTCGCAATAGAATTTGTGGAGGATAGCTTTAGTGAACAACAAAAATGGTTAATTCTATTTGTTTTGTACAGGCAGTATATAGGGATAATATAATAGGTAATATAATAGTAGGGATTATCAGGAAAGCTCTTAGACCAGGCAGACCTTGCAGGGATGCATTACACACACACGAGCTGTGCAATTTTGCTGCTTGCCAATCAGTAAATGGTTCATGCATAGAGCTATGAAATTACACATCACAATAGTTTAATAGGCAGTTAGTCTTACTTATGTATTACAATTACTAAAACTTTTTAACCCAGAACAGTAACTATATAATTATGTTGTCTAATTCATTAGTGGCTTGACTTGCTGTTGCTGTTGTTGTGAAGTGGCAAAGGAGATGATAATTCAAGATTTTTATTTAGTTTTGCAAACTAAATAAAAAGGGTGGTGGTGGTCTAGTTGTAGGGTACTTACCTATGGATCAAGAGGCTGCAGGTTTGAATTCGACCTCTAGGACTACCACCACTGGTTTCCTGAGCAAGACCCTTAATCCTGAATTCGCTCTGGATAAGAACATCTGCTAAATGCCACAAATGTAAACAAATCATTTGTTGCAATTTATAAGCAAACATTTATTGTATTTATAAGCAAACATAAAATGAATATAAAGAACTTTTAAGAAACTTTTTTCTTTTACTCTCATTAAATAATAAATATGTTGTGGACAGCATGGTGTGGGTGGCGGTGGTCTAGTGGTAGGGTACTTGCCTACGGAACTTTGGGTCAAGAGGTCCTAGGTTCGAATCCCACCTCTAGCACTAACCCTGAGTTGCTCCAGGGGGACTGTCCCTGTAATTAGGAAATGTAAGTCGCTCTGGATAAGATGCGTCTTACCGTAATGCCGTAAATGTAAATGTGCTTCTTGTAGTTACTGATAGAAAACACTATGCTGGATGCTGATCCATTTTCCTGTGTTTGGCCTGGACATACATGCATTACAAATAGTCTAGGGATGGATTTAATAGGTAAATAGGTTTCTTTTTAAAACTTGGGAAGGCAGTGGCCTAGTGGTTAGGGACTAGGCTCCTTAATTCTAAGTTTGTGGGCTAGACCTGTAGTTTGCCTTGAGGTACCGTTGAACAAGGTGCCTTCCACAATAGTGCTCACCGGACGCCGGATGTCGCTAACCCCCCTGCTGCACGGTGTGTATGATTTTAAAGCAGGGTATGCATTTTTTGTGGTTCACTGTGTGCTAAGCAGTGTGGTCCCAATGACAGATTTATTTCACATTAGTATTTGTTATGGCAGTAGTAATAATAATAATAATAACAATAATAATAATTATTATTATTGTTATTATACTATTAGACACAGGGTCTAGAAAATGTGTTCCGTAAAAGCCTGTCCATTTCTGTAATATGTTTCTGTAATATTCGTTTCTGTAATATGCAAACTAATATTAAATGCAAATAAGAATTTTGAAGATGTTCCTGTTTTTTCCTTAAAAGTTTTCATTATAACATATGCAAATTGTTTCATTGCTGCTAAGCTTGTGGTTTGTGACATTTTTTAAGTCAAAATGAGTCCAAATGTCACATTCATAATGGTGGATATTGGCAGTTAGAGCTAATCCTAAACAACACAGCCAGTTCATATGCCATTAAATAAGGATGCACTTACACCCTTTTTCTTTTACAAAGATTTTAGATAAGAAAATCTACTTATGGAAAAAAAACAGAATTATGTCACATTTTTAATATTCATAACAATAGTGGCACTCCTGAATCGTATTGGCAATTCCACAACTTGCTCTTGTATGGCTGTAGTTTTACTCTTTGGCAGTATTAATCTGATGTATATGTAGTTCCTCACACATCCATAAAGAAAAAGTTATCCAGAAGTTAAATCAAAGCCCTCATCCACTTTTATTCCCTCACCAACCCCCAAAGCCCTATTTGATCATTGGTGTGTGTGTGTGTGTGTGTGTGTGTGTGTGTGTGTGTGTGCGTGTGTTTGTGTGTATGTGTGGGGGCTTAACTGTCTGTCTGAGTGTATTAGTGAGTACAGGCAAATGGTTTGATGAGTATTAAAATGAGCAGAGACACTGGGCTGCCTAAGGACATTTAACATGGTACCCCTGTGCCACCAGCCCCTCCTTCGTCACAATTACCCCACTCGTGTCTAATTGGCATTGCCGGCTTCTCTGCATGATCGGTCACGTCCACATTGGCACGAAGTGGCAGGGCGGTGCTGCCACTAAAGCTGTGACTCTAGCTGGTGCCACGCTTAGTTAGCCCCATTTGCTCCACCACTCCGCTCGGCTTACCCCCTCCTTACGTAATCCACTAATGTAAATTTGCCCAGGCTAATTAGCATCATCAGCTGGTAGGGTAATCTAATCGGACGAGCCAGACTTTCTCTCGCTTTCTGCTTCCTTGTCCCTGGTGTGGCCTGTGGACCCGGTTAACAGACACACTCTAACAAACCGCTGGCCGAGAAAAGGAGAATGACCAAACTTTTCTTAAGCAGTGCTGAAAGGAACAAGCCCATAGTAAATTAGCATTGAAGACTCTTGTTGGAGCATTCTAAACTGAAGTTATTTAACAAACTAAAGTAAGCCATGGACTAAGTATTTATTCTTTTGAAGTTATTGCTGAACCTCTGTCATGTTTTATACCAACTCAATGAGCTGGAACAACATAAACTAGTTTGCTATTATCTTTTAAATTATTGTCTATTAAAATTATTATTGAGTAAAGCCTCATGGCATTATCAAGCTTTTTTGTGTTTACTAACCAACAAAAAGAAAAGCAGAAACCTAAAAACACATGAGTTAAGCTAACACTACTAAAACTACTAACGTCTTAAAATCTTTGCTAAAAATTTGCTTAAAAAGTTTGCTCTTCTGCTTGCTGCAGTAGGATGTTTGGGAAGATTATTCCTTGAGAAAAGGATAGATATATTATTTATCCATATATTTAATTTCTTGTTATTTACATTTGTAGCATTTAGCAGACACTCTTATCCAGCAACTTCCATGTCCTAATTACAGGGACAGTCCCCCTAGAGCAGCTCAGAGTTAAGGGTCTTGCTCAGGGACCCAGTGGTGGTGCTAGAGGTGGGATTCAAACCTGGGACCTCTTGAGCCATAGGTCCATAGGCAAGTACCCTACCACTAGACCACCACCACCTGAGGTACACACTGGACAGGTCACATCACTCACAGACATGTACATGTCCATAGTAGCACTTTGGAAGGAAACTAGAAATTGTGAACTGATGGTGCAGACAACCACATCAGTGTGCTACAGCTGTCCTGCTGATATTACATTGGATTTGAGCTGCCTGTTTGAGCAAGGCCAAGGGTTAAGACCAAAATGCCTCTATTCATGTTCTTTAAAGTTCTATTAATCTATACACCATTTATTTAATTGAGAAAACCATATTTTTTCAACAGATATTTTCAACAAGTGGTTTTCAATAAGTTGATTCACACAAGCTTGGCCCACTTTGGATTGGCCTGTTTGTCAAGCACCACCTACATATTGCTCACTAATTGAGCTCCTTTGCTATAATAACTTTCCTATTCAATTGGACCCGCTAGGCTTTTCTCCTCCCATGTTCCACGTGAGGCTTTCTTTGCTCATAACCCTGTCACTGGTTGGCTTACTTTTTGTAGGTACTAACTAGTGCAGTGGCAGCGGTGGCCTAGTGGTTAGGGCGTTGGCTGCGTGATCAGAGGATCAGGTGTTCTATCCCCTTCCCAATAGGTTGCCCTGGGGTCCCTACGCTCCTCCCTGCGATGGGTTGGCAACCTGTCCAGGGTGTGTCCCACATTTACATTTGCATTTAGCAGACGCTCTTATCCAGAGCGACTTACATGTCCTAATTACAGGGACAGTCCCCCTGGAGCAACTCAGGGTTAAGGGTCTTGCCCAGCGGTGGTAGTGCTAGAGGTGGGACTCAAACCGGGGACCTCTTGATCCAGCAAAGTACCCTACCACTAGACCACCTCCACCCTTGGATGGATGTCCCCAGTCCTTCGCCCTGTGTGAGCTGGGATGGACTCCAGCAACCCCTTGTGACACTGCTTGGGACAAGCTGCAGACAAAGACTGACTGACTAATCAGTGCATGCTGGGAACATGGCAAAACACCTTTTTGGAGATGCTTTGACTTTGATACTTTGGTTTTAATTCTGTGGCCCATCACTGTGGCCCATTTCAGTCATTTTTTCAACTCATGGCATTGAAAAAGTTCTCATGCATGAATCTTGTAGACTTTAGAGATCACTCCAGATGCAGCCATGCAAGCCCAAGCCAAGACACTATTCACATTGTGCTTCACAGATGAGCTTTTTGGATTATGGACATATCCTTTCATTCATCACACATTTGCATTTCTCTCTTTGAATATCTTTTTGGTAGATATTAACCTTTGTCTCAACAGTCCATGAAATTTTATGGCTCCTTTCGTTTTTTTTTGCTGTTCCAATTCTTAATGCTGATGAATGGCTTGCGTCTGGTGGTATGGCCTTTACTCTTATAGTCTTCTTCGAACAATGGGTTGTGATACCTCCACCTTTGATTATGAAGGTTTCTACTTTTCTAATTATTTTCATAATTTCCCTCATTTTGTTTGTTTTTTCTTGATCACTAAGACAATTTGTCTGTTTTCAGCTTTTGCTATTTTTCTTGGCTGACTGGTGCAATGGCTATTGATATGTACTCCATTAATTTCCATATTTTTTATTTATTATTCTTTTTTCTACATGTTAGTTTACCCATTTAACAAGAAGACAAATGGGTCTTCACAGATCCAAATCCTAATCTTTGCCTAATATTTGGTAAGATGTGATTTTATTGAATAAGTAATATTTGTCCAGACATGCCTTATGTGATTGGAAAATGTAAATTTTGATTACAGCAGACTGCACAACTAGACTAGTTTTTTCCAACTGTTGCTCATTTTAGATTTTGATTTCAATGCTTATATCACAGCTAAGGTTACTTTATAATGACTCTTCCATGTAGATCATGTAAGCACAATACAATTTTACAGTGGGCCTGTGCTCCACTGATTTCTTCCATATTTTCCTGTTGGTCCTGGTGATGTGGGGGTACATATTCGTATGCCAATATAAATGAATCATTAATCATAACCTTAATTTCCATAAAGGAAAAGATCAATAGAAATAATGTCTTTATGTATTTTGAAGTCTTTTCAAGCTTTGTTAGAGCATATTTATTTCACATCCTCATTCAGCAGTTTGTGCTGCACTAAAGTGCCCTAAAAGCTTTGAAGGTTAACACAATTTATTATGGTCTGGAATTGTATGCACCTGACTTGGTAAGGTAAGCTCTGAAATCTGGCTCATTGATTAACTGAAAGGAAGCCTTACAAACCTTTGCACATGCTACCAAGTTTTGTTCAACACATTTAAGCAAGCTAAAAAATTTGAATTGTGCACTTAAATTTGTATAAACATAAGTTTGTGTAAGGCAGATGTGGTATTTCCTTCATTTTGCTTAAGAAAATCTACAAAGTCTATTTCAGCAAGGGTTGCTCAGCTTTTTCCTTTCAACTGTAATATATTTGGACATTTTTAGAGCCATACAATTTCTCACTAGATTGATTGCTATTGTTATGTAAAGCTTGTCCAACCTAAAAACAATTGCTTCTGAAGAATACATTTGTGGACAGAGCATGCATAGGTCATTTTAGTTAGAGAGTTAGTTCAGAAAAAGTGAACTGAGCTTCTTATCACTACATCTCAGAGTGATCTCTGTGCTGCTGACTGCAGAGAAAGATCTAGAGTGGCAAAAGAGCCGAGGCATCAACCTCCTCTGCTCAGTCACATAGGAGTGTGATGAGATCAGACTGCGCTATGTGTGTGTGTGGTGTTGGGGTCAGTGAACATGGCACACCCGTCATGCTTCTGCTCTCCCCACTGGCGGTGGCCTAATCAGAACAGTGACACTGTATGAAAAGGAAATGACAATTGGATTTACACACAAAGCATGGCGTAAGAATATCTAATGCGGTCATTAGTGAGGACATGAATACATAAGAAAGAAAGTGAAGGAATTAAGTTTGAGTGCATCCAATTTAGCTTGATTGCATGCATGTATTAACATGTGATTATGCCAATAGTGACAGGCCCTTAAACGGGGGTGGGGGTTTCTCTTGTACAGCATTGTGCATTACCTTGACATGACATCTAATTTGACATCTTTCCAAACTCTTGATTTCTTGCACTTTCTCTCTCTCACTCTCTTTGTCTTTCTCTGTCTAGGTAGTTTCTAAGATCTGTCAGCACTTTTTCCTGTCTGAGTTCGTTCTTTCTTTCTTTCTTTCTTTCTTTCTTTCTTTCTTTCTTTCATAAAAAAATTATTTAATGTGTGTGTTTTGTGTGTATATATCTGTGTGTATGTGTGTGTGTGTATATCTGTGTGTGTGGGTGTGTATGTGTTGTTTGCATACAATATGTGCATCTGTGCTTGTGTGTGTACATATATGTGTGCACAGGCATGTGTGTGTGTGTGTGTGTGTTTGCAACCCATAGTTTAACGGCTCACACTGTGGTGGAGTCCATGGTGGTTTGTGCATACTGGACTTATTGCTGAGCAGCAACAGTTGAGGATCTGTATTGGGACAGCGGCAGCGGTCTGGGAGATTGTGGGTGAAATTAGAAGGGGAGAGTTGTGAAATATTGATGGGCCTCTCTCCGTGTCCATCACTAAACCATTCATTATTCATCCTACCTTGAAGGTAGCATGCAAGATGGCCCCTTTTCATGCAGGCCCCCACCCACCCGCGTATTGGATCTTTTCTCATGGGTAGAGATTCTGTGTGCTTCGGCTGACATTTGACTTGCTCTCGCTTTTGGTAATTCACACACAGGCAATTCTATTTTTATTAGTTTTTTTTTAATCCTTAGGAAAAAACAATCACACAAAGTGTTTGTGAGTGTCTGTGTGTGTGTGTCAGTGTGTGTGTGTGTGTGTGTGTGTGTGTGTGTGTGTGTGTGTGTGTCATGAGGCAGTGAGTGGGTGAGTGAAAGAGCATGCACTCTATCTGTGTGCACCTGTGTATTTGACCCCATGAAAATGGACTGGGCCTCTTGGTTTCCTGACACTCTGGAACAGAAATATTATTAATAGATGCACACCAGATGTCTTCTCATGTCATTTTCATCATTATCTGGTTATTTCCTTTAGATTTCTGTTCCACACTGGAGTCACAAAAAAGTAATGCTTAAAATGCTTAAAAATTAAAGGTGATTTTAAACACTTTTGTTAACCTTTATCTATTAAATACATTGCATTGAGATTGAAAGTATTTTTAAGTGTTCCTTAAAAGTTGTCTAAACTTTGTAAAAAAAAAAAAAGTAATGGTTTTCAGCTAATTCTTAATTATGTATATTAGAGATGACATTCATACATTAATACGCAGTATCGGTATCAGGCTGATATCGGGTAGATTGTTTAATTGGTTGTGTATGGAAAAAGCGACTACTCTGATTTACTCTGATTAATATAGCCAGAAGTGTTACATAATGGCTTAAAGAGAAAACAGAAAAAAAAGTAAAATAGCATAATGTTAGTCAGTCAGTCATTGTCCGCCGCTTGTCCAAAACGGGTCACGGGGGAGTGCTGGAGTCCATCCCAGCTCACACAGGGCGAAGGACGGGGGACACCCTGGACAGGTCGCCAGCCCATCGCAGGGAGCATAATGTTAACCATGGATAAATCCTAGATGTGTTTTGTTTTTTTTGTTTTTTTTTGTTTTTTTACATTACACATTTTTTTTGTTAAGCTTTCACATGCTACTTTTAAGTTAAGTGCTTCAGCTTAAAATGAAATTTTAAATTGATAAAGAATCCGTATAAATTTTAGTTTTGATATTGGTATCAGAAAAGAAAAAAATGGCATTGTGTCATTGTTATTGTGCATGTGTTAAAGACCAAGCAAGTGAAGTCTAGTCTTAATTCTGGCTTATCTTATATTGCAGAACTAGAGTTCCACACAGGAATTCCCTGGAGGGGCTTGGCTCATTCCTCCATGCTGTTGTCCCCCAACGGGAATTCTTCCTGGAAGAACGGAAGTGCAGACAGTGCGGGGATCAGAAAAGGTGGGTTTTGGGGCTTCAAAGCCCTCCTGGTAATCCGGTGAGAGCGGCAGAGAAGTGCTCTGAAACATGCAGAACATCTCCCTGGCTTCAGTGCACAGAGACCCGGCTCAGCTCCAGCTCTGGCCTGCCCCTACGGCCTCTTTGATGCTGGTCCATCCGGTACCTTCTGTTAGTTTATTTGGCCGCATTTTTTATGTATAGTGTGTATGCGAACTGTCCGCGGCTGCCTTTAAAGAATTTTAAAGGAAATCCTGCTGAAATAACCTTGGAGTTTGAGCGCTGTTGCTTAGGCATCAGTCGATTCAAAGGGCTTCGCCGCCAGGTCTTCAATAACACGGCAGCGAAAAGCACCGGATCAATCTCAGGATAAATCCTGTGGGGAGTAAAATAAAAGCTAGCATAAGCAAAGGAGATCTTATCAGTATTATAGTTTTTACCAAGCTGCATAGTTAGATGTGGTGATAGTGATCGATAGATGAACTTTCAGATAGCTTGTTAGAAATGATTTAAATGCATAGAGAGTCTGAGTGCAAGATGAAAAAGCTCCTCTCAGTCATTCCAAAAATTGAGTTTGAATCTATCAAATCTGATTTTGAGTGCATGGATCCTCATTTCTGTCTTTCAAAAAACAAGGTAGAAAAAGTAAACAGAATTGGATCTGTGTATGAGATATCAGTGCATCTTGAAAACTAGCTTAGAAGGAAAATAACATCAAAAAAGAAGCCTAGAATATTCCCTGTGCCCGTGCACAATAAAGGCGTCTCCGCTGTCGTGTTTCAAGGGTATTCTCTCCAGCGTGCAAAGTGTTGTTCTGCTAAACTAAACTGAAGGCAACCGTTCCTGGAGATGAAAGGACACGCAGAGGTATCAAAGGGCTCACTTCAGACCCAATCTAGTCAAGCTGATTTCTGGAATTTTCAGTAATGCTCCACATAGAAGAGAGAAACAGATGCAAATGCATGCATGTATATTTTTACATTAGTTAGTGTATGTGTGTAAGTGTGATATGTAAGCTCTGATCTGCCATTTCATGCCTCCTGCATAGAGCTTTTCATAGATGAAATGCAGTAACACTTTATGGCTAGATAGAGGATGTGAAATTTGGCTTTAAATGGCTGCAATGTGGAGTAGCAGTGCTGGAGCTGCAATCCACGAGGACTTCCTCCTCTCATGTAGTGGTTGAGGGGGGCTCTTCCTCTCTTTATTTCTCTCTCTCCTCTCACCCCTCCCTCATCCTCCTGTGCAGTATTAAGATGGATGTGTGCGACGTCTCTCCAGCTTATTTGAATCTGAGCCGCAGTCCAATTTTTATCACCTACTAGGTGGAGATTCAGAGCAGACCTGCAAATATGAAAAGTACATTTGTGCTCCATTCCGGTTTATTCCCATCTGCCCGGAATGCTGGCAATATTAGAAAGCGCGGCAATTTTGGGCCGTATTTTCTGACCGAGCGGTTTGAATCCGGCCCATCTGCGGCCCATTAAATTATATGAAATCACTGGTATTTTTCAAATACATGCTGGGCTGAAAACTGTTAATAAATCTTCAGATGGGCACTGCAGTGAGGGGAGAGCAGTGGTTACACAAATATGAGTGTTTCGTCAAGGTGATTTCACCCCATCAGTGGAAATTGCTCTGGTCCTATAATGATGAGGTAAAATTGTGAGAATTAGGGCTGAATTAGAGAAAGCAGGGGACATTTACTTTTGCCTGCAGAGTTTTCATTTTTTTTTTTTTTTTTTTTTTAAGCAACCCAAGGAAACTCCACAACCTCCATATTATTACTAGCTATTCTGTAGCATTTACTGTTCTGCGCTGTTCTACATTTTCCAGTACTATTTTGCCAAATGAAATGTACTTACAGCTTCCTAATATATATCAAATATATTCTCCTGGTGAGATTGATATTCAGCTTGAAAATTATTCAAGCTTTTAGTGAACTTTCTTTTTTTGTTTAGGATGTTTTCTTTGTTTCAAGGCAAACTTGTATGTGTTGATTTTTATTCTAATCGCTTTCTTGCTTCCTTTTATTTACTTTTGAACGTTTTATATGCAATCAAATGAAAAATTAACTAATACTTACATTTTCCTGAGCAGATAAAAAGGGGAAAAAGCATGTATGTCATTTAATATCTTGTGGAGAATTCTTTGTGTGCCTCAGATCCTGTACCTTGATGGTGCAGTTGGTTTGTTTTATATGCTTTCTACCTTTTACCTGAAGAGGGCGGTATTGTCTTTAACATGTTCATTTTCAGCCGTCTAAATACTCCACTTTGCTTTGGATCTCCTCATCATACATGCTTCCATTAAAATGTTATTACCCCATGCATGCTTTTTTAAACCACTGCACAAGTTTAGCAGTGTGTTTGGCCATGCTGTGGCACTGCTCTCCACTCTCAATCAAACTTTTTAAGTGTACTGGAGGAGTGGTTTTCTAAAGAAAATAGAAGCCTCCCGATGCTAAGGTTGAAGAGAACAATCATGTGGTGGAAATTATTCTCCACGTGTAAGCTTTTCATGAGGAAAAAAAAAGGTTATTTGGAACTGAACAGTGATTAGTTACTGTCAGTGCTGGGGATGTTTTGTTCATGCTGGCTTTGATATTCCAAAGAAATTAGCAGTTATCACAATTGAAATTTATTGGAAAAGTAATAGTATACATTAGGAATAATAAATATGTGAAAATATTAAATGGTAATTGTAAAACAACCATTATTTCTGTTTAACATTTACAATATACTTTAAAGATTCTTTATTGATGGTAAGTAACAAAACTGTGATAGTAAAGCTAAACTGCATAGATAAAGGCAAACATCAGTGCAAGCCATTGCAATGCAATTCTGTAACTGGGATATTCTCACTAATAATAATGAATCTTCTTTTCTTTCGGCTGCTCCCGTTTAGTGGTTGCCACAGTGGATCAACCATCTCCATTTCCTCAGGTCCTCTGCATCTTACTAATAATAATTAATAATAATCTAATTTACAAGTGTTGTTTTACTTTGATCATGACATTCTGTGAAGAGGTCCAAATTTTTGGGTGGATGTACAATGATAATGAAGCAGTGAAAAGTCATGTTGAGGTAGAAGTGATATGATTAACAAATCTACCATAGCACAATTGGCCACACTTCTCTTCGTCCACTCACTCACTCGACTCGACTATGAAAACACTTCATCATTCCTGACAGTCTGACCACTGGTGCTGATTTTGATGCGTTCAGCATACCTTCATTGCATCATAAATAAATCAGAGGAATTACTTTTTTTTCCCATCATACTCTCTCTTTTTCTTTCTTTCCTCCTTTTCTGTCCCCTGCTGTCTGTCTTTACATAGACCAGAAGGAGAGGAATGATGGAAATGATGAAGCAGGTTGGGTTTCTATTTAGTCTGCCTTCTCATAGTTCTGTCACTTTTTTATTGCCAACCACCCCCCCACCCCCACGCCCTCCATTTAATTTATCTCAAAGAGACAAAATTATTTTTCCTCTTTAATAGCATTCCGCTTCTTGTTATGACATTATCTTGTGTAATTTTAATTTAAATGTCATGAATATGAGTGATTTTCCTAATTAATGTTTATGTGTGTGGGGGGTGGTATGTAAGAAAAGGGGCTAACAGGAGGAGAAGAAACAAACGTTTTTTCTTCATCGTCTTTTTTCATGTCTTGTGATAGTTGAAGTAATGTGCATTGTTATTGAAGCTGATCCATATACACTTTAGGAATACGATGGGACTGAATATTTCTGAGGAAGCTAGTGGGGGGGGTTGGGGTCGTCAAGGCACCCCATAAATCCCCTCCTTATGCTCCACTTCTCCATGTGTATTCTCAAACCTTGTGTTTGTCCACCAGCATCCAATTACCTGGCAACCCTGCCCTCTCTGCCGCGCAGGCGTGCTTGCCTCTGCATGATGGCGTTTTTTGTATATTGAATTCCATCTCCTGGAGAGATAAAGAGTGCTGGAACAGTGTTCTGCTGCTGCATTAGATAAGTGTTTCTTCACAAACTGCTCCATGCCTTCTCCTTCTGACACTGATTGTGGAGAAAAGAGACATTAGAGGTGGCAGCCAAAGAAGAAGACAGAAAAAAGCTTGAGCTTTTGCCAATTTCATTAAGAATCTTTTTTTCTCCTCCTACTCTTCTCTCTAGCATGTTTTAATTTGCCTCCAAGCTGTGAGCTGCTAATAGATTAGTGTCTTACTTCAGCAGATGGCTGCTATACTTGCGCTTTTTGTTTGAAGGCTCTTCCCTGTACTGCCCTCTTTTCCATGCTAGCACTACGATATGACAGTTAGTGGATGAGTGGCTCGCTGGAAGATCAGCATTTATTCAGGTTCAGCTCTTCACTCTCAGGCCTATTTGTAACCTGTCCAGAGCCGCAGTCCCTTGCTCCTCATCGCCAGAGTCAGGCCCCGTCATCCGTCTCTGTCTGCACGCGGCGGGGAGCAGGCCTGCAACCCCGCGCCACTCATTGGCTGTGGCAGGAGGGGATCTAAGTGATGGACTGCTCTTCATATATCAAGCGGTCACGGCGGCTGACACAGCGAGCCCTGAACACCCAAAATAATGAGTCCAGCAAAATGTAACAAAGCTGAAAAATGAAGAAGGTGGCTTCAACCTTCCTCAGCTTATCACAACTTTTTAGCAACCCGTGTGATGACTTCAGGAACTTGTGTGTGGCCTAGTTTGTTTGCAGTCTGTATTTCCAGTTATGGAAAAATTATGCATTCTGTTTATATTTAGATTAAATTAAAAATGCAAATTTGATGCTGAAAAATACAAGTGAGGTATTTTAATGTCACTGGACTAGATCTAATAGTTTAGATTTTCTTTAAAAATTTTAATATTAACTTAATACTTTAGACTAACTTCAAATATAAAAAGAAAACTCCTGGATTGTGAGTATATAACATCTTTTTGGAAATGCTTGATCTCTGTCTGTTTTTCTTTGCATTTATCTGTCTTTTACCTTGATGGATGTTTTGCATGCGCTCAGCTAATGACTACTTTCTAGAAATTTGCCCATTAATGCAGTCACCCACTACATTTAATGAATGCAAGCCAAGCTCAATACAAATATGTTTCTGGTTGGGCTGAGCAAATGATATTTGAATATATATATATTCTGTTTGGATTCATTTTTATCTCAAGGCTAAGATTGTATGTGCATGTGCATGTGGTCATTGTCTTCTTTGTCCCAAATTGAGCTTGGGAGGTCGAGTGTGAATTGTCAAGTATGAAGTTTACTGGACAGTGCCATCATGATCTGTAGTCAAGGAAAGGTTTGCATGTGAACTATTGTTGTGTGTTTTTCTAATTTTATGTTGTTTAGCATTGTGTATGTGTGTGTGTCTGTGTGTGTGTCTGTGTCTGTGTGTTTGTGTGTGAGGGTGAGAGAGAGAGAGAGAGAGAGAGAGAGAGAGAGAGAGAGAGAGAGAGAATGAGAGAGAGAGAACTGGCATGTGTGTTAGGAGGACCCATGTGGGAAGAATTTCATGGGATTTTAAAAATGCATATGGAGATGCAGTTTGCACATATGAGAATTTTGAAGAAATAATTCCAAGAAGTCATTGCACATGCATAGAAAGGGTCATGCTGTGTCTAAAGAGCATTTTCTATAGGCTTGTGCACTGCTTTATCTAAATGCTGCCCAGTGCTGTTTTTTTTTTTTTTATCATAGCAGTTTCTTATTGTTCCATGTATAAGAGTCTATAGCAAGGCTTTTATCCAAAAGCAACAAAAATTTATAAGATGGGAAATGCACACACTACAAAAGTATTTTTGCAAGGCAGTATTATGCTTTATATACTGTATATTCATTCTTCTTTACACTCATTTTTCTTTCTTTCTAATACTTACTCACTCATTCACTCACACCCACCCACAGCATGAGCTCTCACACACCTGGAATAGATAAAGGTTCTTTCATGTTACTGGGGCTCTCTTGGGGTCAGTGCAGGCCAGTGTACAGAGAGAGTTTTACAAGGAGGGAGCAAAAGCTATTGAAGGAATGAAATGTAACCGGATCCCGCCCGAGATTGCCAGGTGCCACTGATGGAGCAAAGGTGGATTTTTTATTTTTATTTATTTATTTTCTATTTATTATTCAGCCTTGACTGTCTTGCACTCACTGTGTCCTACAAGTTTTTATTCGAGTCGCTATGTTTACTCGTAAAACAGAAACAATTCACATCAACATCAACTATGTCATTTTGTTTATTAAGAGTATGTATGTAAAATCTACATGTGTCAAGGCCCTTCCAGCTTCTCCTCATTTATCGCCTGTTAAAGAGATACAGCAGGCTCTTCAAGAAGCCGTCTCCTCCCTGCATTAACCTTTATCCTCAGGGCTTTTGCCTCTCTGTCTCTGACATGACACACGCTATTGTAAATGATAGTTTCCGAGCTGGGATCAAACACACTCCAGACGCTAAATAAAATCAGAAATGCTTGTTGCCGTGTGGAAACACACAAACATTAGCAGTGCCTCGATAGAATGTGGCACGTCACTCAGTGTCAAGTGATCAAAAAAAAAAAAAGCTTTCTTTGCATGGTGGGGTGTAGTGTGGGTTTTCATCTGCATGAGATATATGGTAGTGTGTTTGGGTGACGACCCTTTTCCATAAAGCCTTCAACAAACTTATGGTGTCCACATTTGTGGTTTTGTGCACCCCCCTTTTGTGCAAGGTCTTTAATAAATCCACTTTTGTTGCTTAATGACCAGCTCCTGAGAGAAATGATAGAGGCTTTCATTGCTTATTAAGTAGTCAAAATTGGAGAGGGATAGCTTCCGGTTTACTTGTTTTATTTACTACATGTTAGTTTTATGGTGTAGGACTGTTGTTTTTAAGACAGTTTGAGACTTGCATTTTCTCTCTATTTCTGCATGTCTGAGTGCTAGCTGTGTAGCCATGTGTCAGAAACAGTTACTGTAGCCACCAGGTTGCGGTGTAAGCTCTCTCAATGGCTTCTCTATTCTACAAATGAGTGATCTGTGACACCTTGTCCCCGTAAAGTTTCCTGTGCAGGTGTAATTCCCTGTAAAATGGTCTGTAATTTACTGGCCTTTGGGAGCGAGGCGCTTCTGGGTGTGAAAATCAATAGGACGGTGGAGAGGGATTTGGCGTGGCCTTTCGACTCCATGCCGCCTAGGCAGCAGTTAGGCTAATTTTGTGATGGTGGTGAGAAGAGGGGGGATATCTGCCTCTCTATCTGAGATGGATCAATGTTTTACAACAGCATTGTTTAACCCTTCCCCAGTAGCATCCATGGGCTATGTTTTCACCAAACCCCTACTCTAGCCCATTATTAAGATACAGGTGCATTTCCACACAGGGGTTTGGAGCTTGGAGCATGGACCTGACCCTCAGCTATAGCCCAAGCCTGCTGGGCTTGAAGCTGAGGCAGGACACCCACTTCCTTACTTTTGCACAAACACATACAGAAACCCTAATGCCTGCTAGCCTTACCAGGAGTAGCCTAGGGCACACACTGTGTTGCAACCCCCCCAACCCCCCACCCCCACACACACTCCAGTTGTTTCAGCAGGAAACCATGCAGAAAACATGCATTGGATCTTACAAGGCACTGCATGTATAATGTATCACATGACATCCAATATAGCCCATGAATAATATAATGAATGCTCCTCAGAGCCTCAACAATCAACTAATTCTATCATGCAAATGTGCCATGCGATATGATATTTGCAGAATTCATTCAAGTACTTTGTTAAATGAAAGTTATGGTGAGATGATTAGTATAGTTTATGTCAGAGCTTATTTTAGTTTGAGTATAGAGTATAGTCAGAGCCATGTAGCTGTTAAAAAGAAAAAATCAAGCGTAATTAAGGTTTGCAATATGGCAATATGCTTTCCGTATCAGGTTAAATTTTGACACAGAGTGCATTATGTCATGTTGATTTTTTAAAAATCATGGACAGCTTGCCTGGTGTAAATAGGCTTCTGGGGCTAAGTCCTCATGTTTTTTAAAAGAATGAAATTGTGTTTAATAAGGTTTAATCTTTGGCATTTACATCATTTTACTTGCTCTAAAAATGCTAGAAACTGGTATATGGACAAATGTTAACATTTCATTTATTCAGAAAGTTGGATTCAGCTAAAGTGTATGTCATTGCACAAAAATACTGTGTTACTGTGTTGTAAACAGAATTTTTCTTTTCTTCATTTCAGGCAAGTGTTTATATTGACTTAAATAGGTAGTCCCAGGCTAAGATGGAAATTTAATAAATACCTGTGCCATATAGATATTCTACATAGTAAAATTCAGATAAGAAATGTTTTACTTAGTAATGAATTGTCCTGTTGTGTTTTTACCAAAGTTGATTAAGTCAGTGTTGCTGTAAATTATGCCATGATTTGATCTGTTTGCTTGCTGTACAATCAACTATTTTAAAGCTGAACTGTGAAAAGAGACACTGAAATGCAGCACTGCAGAGTGTGAGATATTGATAGGTCTTAATAATTAATAATGGTTATTAAAAGGTTAGCTCTTCCATTCAAGTTAATGAGCAGCTTTATCAGATTATGAATATTGCCAGATCTTCTAGACATGTTTTTACAAAACATGCATATTATATTCACCTGCTAGTTCACATTTTACAATAGTTGTATCATTTTGCGACCTGTCCAGGGTATTTCTTGTCTTTTGTCTTCTGTTTACTCTGTCGCGTGTTTTCTCTGGATACATCAAATTCCGAATCTGTCATGGTTCCTAAGCAAGCTTTATGTTTGGCATCTTTGGTGGGAGTAAACAGTAAACAAGGCTGTGAAATACTTTATAGACTGAATTTATAGATGCGGCTTTGTCTGTAACACTTTAGTCTCCTACTTTTTAAATAGCTGATTTTAAAGCACATTTGATCCAATGTTTTAGGTTTCTTTGCTTTACTTAATACACTTTATGTTGTACTGCCAAAAATATTGCAACAGCAAGGCCAATCAATTTAATTTTGCTTTGCATTGAAGACACTTGGGTTTGAGATCAAAAGATGGATATGAGATTAGATTTTCTTCTTTTATATCCTAGGATTTACTTCTTGACATATTAAATTGCACAGATCATAGTGCTTTTTGTAAATGATCACTCAGTTTTTCAACTGAGCAAATATATCAGAACAGAAAGTTTTAAAATAAATAAAGTAGATGACCCTTAATATCTGGTTGCTTGCACAACTGTATCAAGCATGAAGAAGTGTTTTTTCTTTAGTAAGGCTTTTACCATACCACATCTCTCAGCCTTTAACCACAATAAATATTTCAGTAGTTGTTTGTTCTGGGAGGTTAATCTCTGTCTCATTTTCAGGATGTGAAATGCATGTTCAGTTAGTTCTGATGATAGCTTTGACCAGTCCTAAACTTTGCACTTTTTTGTTAATTTGGAAGTGTGTTTTGGATCATTATCTTGCTGCATGATTAAGTTCCTCCTGATTAGTTTGGATCCACTTCTCTGTAAATAGGTTGACAAAATGTTTTTGTGGCGCTAAGAAGTCATTCCGCAGTTACCCTCTTGAGTTACGTCATCAATAAATAATATTGAGCTTGTTCCTGAAGAAACCGTGCAAGCCCAAGCCATGACCTCCAGTGTGCTTCACAGGGCTTAGTTGTTTTGGTTCGTGAACAAATCCTTTCTTTCTCCAAACTCTGGCCTTTTCATTTCTTTGGTAGAGATTATTATTTTTTCTTTACCACTCTCACAATTTGTTTGACCAAAAATTCTGACCCACTTTGTGTGAATGGGCACACCTGTGTAACAACAAACACCTGTCAGCCTCTAATGTTACAATACTTTTGCTCATTTGAAAAACTGGGTGGTCAGATATGAAAGTCATTTAACACACTGAGATAGTTTAAAGCTGAAAATTTGCTCTTCCAAATTTGTCTCTTGGTCTCAAACCCACATGTCACTCACACAAATGAATAACAAAAACAAATGAAATGAAAAAAATGTAAATCTTTTTTTTTTTTTTTTAGATTTTGAAGGTGGAACTTTTAAAAAGATAACACCATTGATTTTCTTGTGCATATTGTAATTTCCAGTGTGTTCAAAAACAAATATTATGCATCAATAAAAACATGCGTCATGAAAGAGTAATACATTTTGTATAGGAGTAGAAAGTATTAAGTTGTTTTTTTTTATACTAAAGAACAGTGCAATTTGGGTTATACTTATTACTTGTAACTCTTTTTGAAAGTATCAGAAGGTGCTTATTGATGTAAATGAGGTCGAGGCAGGCAACAGTTAGAGGTGCACCTCTGCTTTTATCTGTGTGATGCAGTGAGCCTTCAGCACATTGGAGGAGAGCCGCTAGCACGAGACGGGGCAATCTCATTGTGTCCTCCTGGATTGCCAGCAACAGCAATCACTTGTTTCTGATTTATTAGATAGCTGAGGAAATTAATTTTGTTCCGAAATGCGCAGTCGGAAATTAGATGAAGAAACTGTGCGAAAGAATCTGAGATTGTCACACACCCCAACCCCCCAACTCGTTCACTGTCCCTCCGGAGGTGCAGATAGCTACTGATCTCCTAATGTAGTTAATGAAAAACTTATGCTATACACATGCTGAGAAAAGGTGGATTCAGCCAAGTTGTAATTAACATTACTATCTTGTCCCCCGATCCTGAATGCAGACCCTGCTGTCCATTATAATTGCCCAAAACCTTGCACTTGACCCTTTAGTGCATGACCCAGTCTGAAGCCTTTTTTAGCCTTGGTTAGTCTTTTTAGAGCTGAGTCTTGATTGATTTGACTTCTTTTAGACATTACTTGAAAATAAGGGACCAGTCTGTTGCAGTCTTTGCTTTCTGTGGGGCTTGCTTTCTTACTTTTCTTTTTTTTTGCCTCCCAAGAATACCTTACTTTGGCTGTACATTTATTTCACACCAAGGATTCAGTGAATTATATCTTACACCTTTTCCTCCAGGGAGAGAAATGCACAATAAGTTAGTTAGTTTAAACATGACTGAATGTTTGCATGCCTGCATGCCTTTGTGTGTTATCTCTGACATCTCCGGTATGAATAAACCTTGTATCTGCAACAATGTTCATGACCATTTTCAGCATATTTTCTTATAAACTTGATTATGTTCTTTTTACTCTTATTCAGAAAGCAGTCTGGGCTGATTCCCCTTATTCTAGCATAGTTGTTCATGTGCAGAGCTAAACTATAGATGGCTATGGCTATGGCTATGCATGTAAATGTAAATATATTTCATTAAACAATTCTGCTATTTTTTTTATTGATCCATTAATTATGAAATATTCACACGATGTAAATGTTGAAATGGTTTGAAAACACACACACACACACACACACACACACACACACACACCATCCCCAAGCAGTCTTTACTCTTCTGAGAAGACTAAATGTAGATTTTATTCAGCCACAAGTCAGGTGCTGATCTAATTCTCAACCAGAAAACTTCATTCTGGTTCAACCTTAAGGTATGGAGTAGCATCACTCTGTAGGACACATATCCATTTTTCCAGTGCTGGAGTGGTTCATATGCCTATTGTTGATGCTTCACATTCTGTATTATGATCTTATGCTCTCACTCCTTTGGCAGTGTTTTCAAAATTTTATAAGTTGTGTGTGCATTTAAACACATGTGTAAGCAATGGGGGCAGCTTAAAATAGCTGGAGTTACTGATTTCAAGAAATGGCTGAATACTTATGGACTTATAGTGTATATACATATACAGTACATATACAGTGCAAAAGTTTTAGGCAGGTGTGGGAAAAAATGCTGTAAACAAAGAATGCTTTCAAAAATGGAAGTGTTAATCATTTATTTTCATCAGTCAACAAAATGCAGTGAATGAACAAAAGAGAAATCTAAATCAAATCAATATTTGGTGTGACCACCCTTTGCCTTCAAAACAGCATCAATTCTTCTAGGTACACTTGCACACAGTTTTTGAAGGAACTCGGCTGGTAGGTTGTTCTAAACCTCTTGGAGAACTAACCATAGATCTTCTGTGGATGTGGATGTCCTTCTGTCTCTTCATGTAATCCCAGACACACTGGATGATTTTGAGATCAGGGCTCTGTGGGGGCCATAAGAATTGATGCTGGTTTGAAGGTAAAAGGTAGGAAAACCAAATATTGATTTGATTAAATTTTTCTTTTCTTCGCTCACTTTGCATTTTGTAAATTGATCAAAATAAAGAATCATTATTTATATTTCTGAAAGCATTCTTTGCTTGCAGCATTTTTTCACACCTTTTTCATACCTTTATCTAGTGTTTGATATTATGTGGATATTATGATATTTTTTGAAAAGGGACTAAGTAATAGCATCTTTTGGTATGCATTTTTTTACTCTTGCTGCTGGTAAGACTGGCAGGCAGACAGACAGCTAGAGCATTATTCAGTTCGATCTCATAGTTGATCAGCCAGGTGATCACAAATTCATGCAGACACCTGTCTTTCTGCCTCTCTGTCAGCTTGCCTGATTGAATTGGGATAAGTAAATGGTACAATGAGCTTTTCTCTAACATTCTGCTGCCCTTAGTGGGAAATGGTCAAACACACATGCGCAAGAGTGTAGACACACAAGCATAAGCGTAAACACATACACAGATAAGCCCATGTCTCTCTCACATGCACACAAATGCCTAAAAGAAGCACATCCTAGCCCTCTCATTCACTACTCCCTATTCCACACGCACCCATCCAATCGGATATTTGATTGTTTTTTTTCATGCTATTTCTCTGTCTGTTTGTCTCTCTCTGTCTCCCTCTCTCTCGCCCTCTCATACATTCTTTCTTGTCTTTTTTCATTCCACTATCTCTTTCCATTTTCTCCTCCATCAAGACTGTTCCTCCATTTTCTCAGAGTAGAATGCAAATTGGTAGAAACACTGATCAGAACTTATTACAAAATGGAGCCTTGCTTGGAGGAGGAATAAAAAAAGAGAGAGAGAGGAGTGCGTCAGTATGAGGAGCAGAGAAGGAGGGGAGGGGCCGAGAGGAGCCTGCAGGAGGGGAATGGCGCTCAGTGGCAGAGATGGGAAAATTAGATTTATTTTTTTTCATGGGATGTAGAGAGATGGGGGTTGGGGGTAGTTTTGGGGGCGGTTTGAGGGGGCTGGGGGTCAGTAATGGTCCCTCGCTGTTTTTTTTTTTTTTTTAATCTGTGGAGAAAGCAGAAAATAAATATCATTTGTAAATAGAGTCTGTCCCATGCTGGTCTTATCTGTCTGTCAGTCTATCCGTCTGAATCTGTTTGTTTGATTTGAACCTCAGTCTCCTTCCAGCCCTCCTTGGCCCCTTTATCTGCTCTGTTACAAGGTTACCCCACATCTGTCTGCCTAATCATACAGACCAGGTACAGTGGGAATGTATTCGGGTACTAAATCTGTTGTGCACCTTCTTATGCACATTTTATGCTGCCTTCTGCCACCATTACACATTCAAGCCCCAGTCCAGTCTCATCCACACACCCAGCTGTGACGAATGAGTCTGACCTTGGCAAAAAGAAAGGCCGAAACATGATCATTTCAGAGTTTTTTTGTTTTTTTTGTTTTTGCTAACTTAATTTTTTTCTCTTTGTGCTTGACCTGTAAAGAAATGACAGACATTTGTATCTATGATGTAGGCGTACATTTTACTGCTTTTAGATTGATTCATGTGGAATGAAGGTGTCTGCTGCACCTGTGAGCCATTATCGGTAATTGAGGCTGTTAAGTCTCCTGTACCTTTGACCTTAGCAGATCACTTCTTGCACCTTGTCAACTACTATAAAAAAGAGCAAGTAGTTGAAGAAGAGATGGCTGCTGTTTTAAACAGTTTACTTTGCATTTAAATATGAGCTATATGTGATATGCATTAATAGGCGGGAATTAATATTTGAGGACAATATCCACCATTTGTTTGGGAAAGTGTAATAAGATGTAATGGGAGGTAATTTATAAGATTATAAGATTAAATTATAATCATAGTCATATTGTTCAACCCTTCTTGCATCTTATTTGCAAAATGGCTGCTTAAAGAACCATCGGTTTATCCGAGTGTAAAGGCAACCAAAAGCTCTTTCTATCCCTCCTTGTCCTGAGCCTTGCAGTTCCTGTGTTTGGTCAGAAGATGGCATGCCCTGGCCAGCTTTAACAGGTTCTCGCTCCTGCTGGGAGCTGTACTCATTCACCAGTGACTTATGACAACACTCTTGGCGAGGCCTCCCCATCTCGTCTCTCTCTCCCTCTCGCTGTCTCACTCTGTCTCTCTCTCTCTATCTCTTTCTCTCTCTCTCTCTCTCTTCCCCTCTTTTTCTTTCTCTTACTCTCTTACCCTCTCTTTCTTTCTCTCACTCTCTCTTACCCCCCACCCACCTCCCATCCAGGGGGGCAAGTCAGTGAGGTGGCAGTTCTAACAAGCTGCCAGGGACCGCGCCGCTCAAATGAGCCAATTCAAAGAGAAAGGGGGGTAGGGGGGATAGGTAGTGCCATGAGCCCCCTGCAGTGAACAGCCATTCGGCAGAATATGAAATGAATTCGTATGGCCTGACATGATAAGCCCAAGGATAACCCTCTGCGCAGTCTGCACATTCACATTCACCATCACCCCCCACCCCCCATCCAGACACACAACAAAAGCAATGCTGGCCGAGAAACAACAGCCCTAGTCCAGCGTCCATCTGAATGGAGTTAAGATGATCTAATACAAACTAATCTAAGTTCGGTCTGTATTATTGTCTTTGGACTTTGGACTGTGTTCAGAGTATTTGTTGTTTTTGATGAATAAGATGGTGGTATGCAGTGTGGGTTGCTTTGTACATGTGGAGGTCATGTGGAGATTCTACATTCTTCCTGTGTGTATGTGTGTATATTTGCTTTAATTTAAATTCAGGCTGGTGTCTGGAGGCCTGGGATGCAGAGCTTATCTCGAATGGGCATTACTGTTTCTCCTTTTTGTTCTTCACCCAAAATCATCCCTAGTTTTCCCCCATGTCCATTTGTGACTCCTCATTTGGTCTCTGTGTTGCAGTCCCTCTGTGCCTGTCCCTCTGGGCCCAGGTCATCCCAGAAAAAGTGGAGCAAACACACACACAGAGCATGCCGCCTTTCTGCCATATCTGGCAGCTTTAGTCTGTCACCTCCCCACTGCACAATCACATCACAAAGACCCCCCTTACACGCACACACCCACACCCACACATCGAGATGCAGAGCTTTGTGCTATTCCTAAATCCAGGGAGCAGGGGTCTACATTAGGAAAAATAAAAGCAGGGTTATCATCCACAGCCACAAATGCTCCCGGCATGCAGTGAAGGCCCATTCGGATTGCTCATCCAAGAGAGTGAGCACAAAATATTCTCTATAATGTATATGGTAATGTGGCTGTTCTTTTTTGTCCCTGTCTGCACCATTTCACTGCACTGAACTTCAATTTTACAGCGATCTCCACCATTTAGGCAATTCCTATAACACTGTCAAAAATAGCAAAAACAAGAAAGAAGGTACCCTTTTTCATCTCTTTCTCCAGCTTCAGCAAGCTTAAAGAATTGTAGAGTGAACATGGCCTCACCCCAGGGCCCTCAGCCTATTTTACGAGATGCTCTTTCAGCATCAGCTAGGAAGACCTCTGCATACTTAACTAAAGATAATGCTACTGTCCCCTGTTTTAGTCCTGTCACAAAAATCTCACTGGAGTTTGAACTGCACCTGGGCATTTTTTTGCGTTGTTTTTCGATTATTAATCTTAAATCTTACTGCAACTATAGGTATTAAATAAGAGGTATAAAATAAGTTAAAAAAAAAAAAAAAAAATATATATATATATATATCTGTCTCTTATACACATCTTATATATATATATAGTATAGCTAAGCTTGTTGTGATCTTTGCTTTTTCCCATTATTTTATACTGTAAAAATGAAAAAAAAAAAACAGACTGCAATAAAAACCAATAACAGGCTGCTTTAAAGAAGTAAATTTTAGTATGAAGGTAAGAAATGTTTGTTAGCTATTTAAAAACCCTAAAATAAAACATATCTGAATGTATGCTTTGTATCAGTATACTTGGCAAATGTATATTGCAAAGCACTGCCTCAAACTGCTTTTTTTATCTCAACCAGAAGAACCTTTAGTAGGACTGGTGCATTCGAGCAGCAGACTGCTCCTGACCTCCAGTTAGACTGTACCCAAGGGCAGACTGAGGAGAAGGCAATACAACATGCAGCCGTCGTTGTCATTCTTAGGGTTCTAGCTGTCTCTCTGGCCCTCTGCTATGGATAAAAAAAGGGCTTTTTCCCCATTATCACCCTTTTTTGCCTTTTTTGTATTCTTTTTTTATGAAGTGCTTTTTGTTCAGTTTGAATAGCTTTATTTCACTATATTGTCTGCTTACGCAATTGGATGTTAGTACCGTCTTCCTCTGGATTAGAGTTTAATATCACAACACATTCTCATTCAGACTTTTGGAAAAGTTGAAAATACAACATTCAGAGGGGCTTCTCTTGGAACAATCTTCACCTCAAGACAGTATGGTGTCAGGTGCTTATTATAAAAGAGTGGCTGAATTTAGAATAGCCGACAAAGTGGGAACATTGTGGCAGTGTGGTGCTGGAGCTGGATCACCAAGTCATTTCCAAATGCTTGTGTGTGCCTTGCTGTCTTGCTGGAGAGCTAGAGGTGTTTTTTTCTTTCTTTTTTTTTTTTGCCTGGCCACAATGGAAGCAATCTCATCAGAAAGCCATTCTCAAACACTGCAAATGGACAAAAAAACTGAGGGTTGAGGAGGGGAGAGCCTAAATCTGGGGCTTATTCACAATCCAACCTGCCCCTACAGTAACCTCCTCTGTTAACTGTTTAGTGACCATTTTCCTCTCCAACCCATTTGACTGAGAGATGCAGACTGAGATGTCTGCCACCTCTATCCTAATCCACAGCTCTCTTCTTAAAATTCATACATAACCTTTTTGATTTCTACATATTAAAAATATGGATTTGCTTTTGTGAAAATTAACTGTAAACTTGAAGAAAATAAAACATATAATTTGATAATTATTTATGAAACTTGTTCTTCACAAATGCATTTGATATTATTAAAAAAATATATATGTATTTCTTTAGTATTTCTCAGTAAAGATTTGTACTGAACCAGCTTTTGATTATCTTAGCTGAAAAATATTTAGGATAAAAAAATTATTATGTAAATATACAAATATTGCATTTAATATGTTATGTATTTTAATTATATTTTTCAACAGAATTTGCACAATATTTGCAAATGTACATTTTATTTGATTTCTCAAAACTCATAAAAGAAATGTATAAAAGAAGCCATTTGTTGGTAAATTGTTTTTTTTCTGCTTTGCATGGAAAATAGAGATATGACAAATAAAAATACATATGCATACCTTTAACATTTTTTTTTTTTAAATGAAGACTGCTTTTACAATTTTAATTGAAAAATGATTTACCTTTGTTCTGATTCCTGATGGCAAATGATGACATGCTCTCTGCCCGCCCCGCAGTCTCAAGCTAAAGGAAAATGCTCTTACTGTTCACACTAAGGTGCATGGGCCGACCTGACAAATCCAAGTCCACTTTAACAGGAATAAATATAAAGCTCTCATATGTTTCAACACACAAAGCAGAACTGCTGCCATAAATCCACCTCCCCAAGTTTTTTGGCTCTGCTTAAAAACATCTTTAGTTTCATGCATATTTTAATTTACAGAATGCAAAGAAACATTTAAAGTGAATTGTTTACTTGGCAAATATCTAAATATCACTTCACATTGGAAAGTAAAAAAATACCATGTATGAATGAATTGTATTAGTATAAGATAACTGAAGAAAATCAGGAGATGTATAAGAAAAGAAGAATAATAAGGAAGGTTTAGCATTTTACTAAGGTTTAACAAGGTTTATGTATAGTAATTTATTAAACATTGTTAGATTTTGAACTGTAATATATTCCTACTGTCATTTATTTATTTTGGTAAGACAAGCTTTTTTGTCATTGTTGTTATTTTTACCATAGGTGGATGTGGTGGTATAAAAGGGTCAGAGGAGCTAGGGGAAGGGGGCTGCATTTGGGCAGTCAACCTTATTTATTTTTCATTTTCACTCTTGTCTAGTGACGTATCAGCTCCCTCCATCTCCTACCACTTCTTTGAATAATAATCAAGTGCTGGCACCCCATTTTTTATCGTCCTCTCTCCTTTTCCGTCCCATCAGCTGCTCTGATTGCCATGAATCTTGTCACTCATGTTTTTCATCACGGTGTGTGTAGTAGGAGTGTGTGAATGCTTGCTGAGAGGAGCCTAGAGATGACCTCACTTATTTCAGACTATCAAACACACACATACACACACACACACACACACACACACACACACACACACACACACACACACACACACACACCCCAAAGCTCTCATTACTGTCTATTCCGCTTCCAACCAGACACTCTTCAGAATCTATGTGGCCTTACAGATATGATCACACTCCTAGCACGTATCGTCAAAATGAAGGAAAAATGGATGCTGGTTTGCAGACAACCAAACCTGAGAGGACCAAAAGGTTGTGCGTTAAACAGATTTTTGGGGCAATCGTGGACTTGTTGACACTGTAGGACTTTAAAGGCAAGTGTTGAGTGCAAAGCAATACCCTCACTGCCTTGCAGAAAGTGGACTATGTAGTATTTCAGCCATGCCTCTCTCTATCTGACTCCTGCAGGTTGTCAGGTTCCCCGACTCTTTTGCAGTGGGATTCATGCCTTTGTTGCAATTGCACAGCCACCTAGATGACTTGTTCCTTCAACCTGAACCTGAAGGTTGATGTTGTTGTTGTTTTCTATCCTTGGTTTACAGAAGGCCGAAATGATTTACTTGACAATGGCATTTTTTCCATCTTCGAGAAAGAGCCACACCCTGCAGTCACGTCATCTACCACAGTCAGTGTGCCATTTGCTGGAAATAATTTGATTTACTGTTTCTCTTCAAAAGATCTTCAGTAATGTGTTTAATGTTGCTTCATGGAAAAACACCAAGGCTGTGAGACGCTCACACACTTGAATATACTTGATATAGTACTTAAACCCATTCTTATATAATCACTTTTCCTCCAAAAGAGGTTGAATTATCTTTTAATTACTCGAATTAACGTCTCTCCTTGCAAATGATTAAGATAATTTATTCAGTGCTAAATACATTGACAAAGTTATGCTGGGGGGACCACCCTTGATTTGTTAACGATACTAATTATGATTAATTAAGTAACAGGTATAATTGTGAAAATTCCCACCTGCAATTAGCACCTATTGAATAAGATTCGTGTGGCACAGGGAAATACATAAGTATAGAAAAAGTGTTACAGCTTCATCAGATTAATCTGACAATTAATTAGGAGCTTAGTTGCACCAACAGTTTGAATAACACTATTCTCACATAGGTTGTCTTTAAATACAGATTAATTTGATGAGCATAAAAGATTTTATCAGTTGTGCAGTATGTGTACTATTACATTAATTAATTAAAATATTCATTTTAGATATGCAAGAAAGTAGATTTTGAAAGTGTTTGCATATTGCTGAAAATGACAAAGTTTACTAACTAAAGTTTTGCTAAATTAAAAAAAACTGTAAAGAAATTGAATGTGGTGTCAGTACTTTTAAGATCAGCTGTGACCTCATGTCTTTATTACTCTGATCAAGTCTGGGAAGGGAATGTACTTTAAGAACTGTGGCCATGAACAGAATAGAACTGAACCAATCAGCACACTTAGGTTTTTTTTAGTGGGAACTCGCTGCAGGATACAATAGGGAAAGTTATGCAATTGTAAGACAGCTTGAATTCTCACAATGTCTGGCATTCTAATATAGCTTAAGGCCTTGCTAGCTCACCCATCTCTTCTCTCTCTCTCTCTTCCTCTCTCCCCCCTCTCTCTGTGTCCGTCTCGGTCACAACCATTGAAATTGTGTTTCAGGAAGATGGATCCCTTTCCTTTTATTCATGACACGCTTAAAGAGCATGGTGACCCCCCCGTTAATGTAGAGACACTGAGTTTTACCTTTCCATCATAAACACAGACAGTCACACATAGACACAGCAGGCACTCTGCAGCAGGCACTCTCCTTACCCTAAAGACATTGCTGGTATTTTCTTGACTCATGATATTCAGCTAAATTACTGTTTTGCATTTTGGACCATGATTTGTTACAGGATGCCACCTTTTAGAATTCACAGTTTGGTTTTTATTTTTTAGGATTTTTTTTCCAAGTCAAAGATACCTTATTGTTTGATGTGGAACCTCCAGTAATGTGTTTTATGAAATGGCGTTGGATGCTTGGCCAGTGGTGTGCGTTGGTTTTTTACTTGGTTAGATTTTTTATGCTCTTCTCCTTTGGGCACCGTAAGTTAGAACACACAAAGCTATATGTTAGCTTTGACTTTATTTGCCCAAGAATTGCTGCAGTACATCGTGCTCATGTGCTGTTGTCTAGAGAATATTCAACAGCTGTGGGTGTGTGTGGTGATGCATGCTTGGGTTAAAGGGTGTGTGTGTGTGTGTGTGTGTGTGTGTGAATGTATTTGTCAGGTCAGAGGGCCAGGAGAGATCATGACGTTGGTCACAGATAAACTACATTAATAAAACAACAGGAGATAGAGTAGGGGAGAGCGAGAGGAGAGCCATTTACCTTCTTGAGGACAGGGCTCAAAAAGTAGTCTGGCAGGCCCTCATTCCTTTGCTTACCTCTCTCTCTCTGCCCTCAATATCAGGCAGTGAGAGCGGAGACTCCATATGGCCCTTAGAGCCAGGTAAAAAGCAGTTTGACTTCTTGTTGTGTTTTCACACCCTAACACTCCCAACTTGCACCCAAGACAAAGATCATGTGTGATTACAGATGAGGTGGAGTGCACCCACCCCTCCCCTTTGCCTTTCTCTTTGCTCATGTGCTGGCTCCTTCTGTTTTTCTTGCCCCTTAATGCAAAACTTATTCTTTCTGCTCTTGTCTATCATAATCTTGTTGGTACTGTATTTTGTGTTCATTTTAAATATGAAAGCCAAATTTCAGATTTTTCTTTTTGTTTTGTAAGAGCAAACTAGCACTCAGTGTTGAGGTTATACATGTATAGGATAGAATTGCGCTTGGGGTGATCTGGGCTAGGTAGCGTGGGTCGTATCTTTTGTATAATCCTAACTTCAGCACACAGACTTGTGTGCAAGTCTGTTGCATTTGCATGCTCTCTTCTCTTCTCTTTCTTCTCTTCTCTGTTTTACAAAGATGATGATTGTACACTGCCTCCTCAGCTATCCGAACCTCTGCTGCAAAATTACATAGCTGAAGGCGCTGGAATTTCTTCCGGGCTGGAGACAAGCTAACCCCCTCAAAGGATAAACCTCTCAAAGCTTGAGAATGGAGAGGGAATGCCTGTGAGCTGGAAAAATGGCAAGAGAGAGAGAAAGAAGGGGGGAGGAATGGAGGGGGAGACAGAAATATAGGAGAGGAAGAGACAAAGAGGGAGGGAGTGTTCGAATGTTTGATTCAGAGAGAGAGAGAAAGAGAGAGAGAGAGGAAGGATAGAGGTGCAAAAAGTCCATAGTCCTCTGTCTCTTTGTAGCTGATTTAGGCCTGACCTCCCTTGCTTTCTCTACTCCCTCCCACCCCAACACGCCCCCCCCACCACACACACACACACACTCAACCACACACATACTCAAACACACACACACACACACATACACACACACACACACACACACACATTATTACTGAACACTCTGCACACTACACACACACATACACCTCAGGCCAACTGATCTGCATACATCGTGAAGTCACATAGCATTTTGCATCCACTACAGTAGATGGGCATTTGAATACATACTTACTTCCTGTGTTGTGTCTGTTTGAGCCAACAGGTTTTAGGAGCAAGGACTGGAGGGTCAAAGGTAAGAAAGAGAAAGAGAAAGCACTCATAAAAAAGACCAAATGAGAGAAAAATATGCAACTGACAGCTGGAGCTTTTTCAGGATTTTTAAATGTTCACAGAGGTAAAATAAATGTTGAGATAGAGCTGAGTAGGCTATGTGTGTTTTCTACTTTTTTTTATTGTAGAAGATAGGGAAGGGCTGAATTTGAGAGTCGCAGCCTGATCCTTTCTCTGGATCAGAGGAGAGCTAAACTGGAGAGAACCTGGCAGTGCTCTTTTCTTTTCCTGTCTCTGCACTGGCTGATTGCGATGCGTTGATTGGATTGGTTCATGCCTGATTATCATGGGCCACTGGGTCAAAATTGGTAAGGTGCCTGTACTGATGAGTAAATGGAGAGAGAGAGAGAGAGAGAGAGAGGAGAGAGAGAGAAAGAGTGGAGAGAGAGAGAGGCAGAGAGAGAGAGAGAGAGAGAGAAAGAGAGAGATGAATGCAGCATCTTCATACCTGGCATCTCCAAATGTTTTTAATTGAGACACCATTGTATTTATATGCATGTTAAAATGTTGATGAGGGATTATTAGTACAAGAGATAATAATACTTTTTTAATTATTTCTATAACACATGTGTGAATATTTAATGTGTATGTGTATGTGTATAAAATTTGGCATATGTTATTAGAAATAAGCTCTCTTCAGGTAGAGATGTTATGTGTGAACCTATTGCCACCGCCTCTCACTAGCGTTAAGCGCAGCTGGCGCAGGCTGATGAGGTGTTAGGGAGGGGCTTGGTTGATTACCCAGGACAGCTGTCTACGAGCGTGTCATGGCTGCTGGCCTTTTTGGTGAATATGATGAGCAACACATGCTGTGGTCGGAGGGTAGTCCTGTTGGGGGTGCCACTGGTTGCTGTAGTGTTTGCAATCTCTCATAGGGAACTTGATACTGGTGCAGATGCTGGGGTTTGGTATGATCACCCCTGCTCTGTTGTTGCTGTTGCAAAACATGAGGCAGGAGTGAGTGAGGAGGGTATAGGGAGGGACACAGACAGAGAGGAGAGGGGAAGTCATTAGATAGAGAGATACAGTCAGAGGTGGGGCAGTGACTGAGCCTTCAGGGCATATTTTCACGCCATTGACAAGACATGATGATTGCTGCTCCCCCCTTGCACCGCTCTCCAAAGTGCACACAAGCTTTTTTCAGCCTCATTTGCATGTCAAAGCAGTGGAAAGCTGCGCAGATTAGTATGAGATGACATAATGATGTAATGAATTAAACGCTGTATTTAGCCATTGCCTCAGCAGGGATGTGAACTCCAAAGGCTGGCACATGACCAAGGAAGATTTCTTCCTGTTCTCACCTGGCCATCATAAAGGTTAGCCTCTTTTACCAAACTTTTCATTTACAAGTTTAAGTCCTTTACTTTTCTTCTCTTAGCTTATTTATTTATTTATTTATTATAATTGTGTATAACAGTTTTCACAGGTATCACTGAATCGCAATATCAGAGGGTATTTGTATTAGTAAAGATAATAAATAAGCTTTCTGAGTATTCTATGTTAAAAGAATATCCAACATTTCTATCTAAACTATTATAACCTTTTTTTTATCCCCTAAAGAACCTTTACAAAAAGAATCAAGTTAACTTCACTCCAGAAAAAATGTTTTCCAACAGAACAGGTGTAGTTCTTGGGGATGTCTTGAGCTGGTCTTTCAAAACAATCTGTACATTTAGCAAAGGCCACTCATTTCAGGGTAAATGAAGTGATATAGTGTAAAGCCTAAATAATAATTCATATAGAGTATATATATATGTTATTATTATATATATATATATATATATATATATATATATATATATATTTACACAATACACACACACAATAATTCTATGTATTTTAAAGACACCGTGAAGTTTGAGCTGCCCATTTGGAGGGTCTGTTTCTTGTTTGGACTCTCTTCATGAGATCCTCATAAAGTTTCACATTTTTAGCTAGACACCCCATCCTTGCCGTTTTCAGAGACGAGGAGGTTTAGTTTAACTAAGTCTTCCCATCCTCTCCTGAAACATCAGGGGGTTCGTCTGTAGTGAAGGTTAAAATCAAGGAGAGAACCGTTCCCCTAATAGATAATTCACTGTTGGGATTCATCTAAGCTCACACTTGCTGCCTCTCACTACAGGCTCATAAAAAAGAAATACCTTAGGTAAGCCATGTTTCCAATCTCCCTCAATAATATTACTAATAAAAAATTTAATAAAGCCTTTAGCTGGTTCACGTGGGAGTAGGAGTGTATTTGGGATGGTGTCTATTTGAAGAGCTGCACTAAGACCATCTGAAAGAAAACCAATCCTTTGTAAATCTGCCTAGGCTGAGGAAGAGGGGTTAGGAGGATCAGCAGCTCAGCCTTTCTTTCTTTTGCCCTCTCTCCTCTCTCTCCCCTCTCTCTCTCTCTTTCTCTCTCTCTCTCTCCCTCTCTCTCTCTCAGACTGTCTTTTTTGGGTATACATTCCCTACTCTCATTCTATTATCCCCTTCATCTCTCTTTCTCTCTTTATCGTTCCCTATTTTTCACTCTGTTCTGTCACTCCTGCTCCATTTTGTCCAATTGCGCTACTCTTCTTTGAATGTCTTTTACTACATTTTTCCATTTTTGTTTACACTTACCCTTTACTCACTCCATTGGTCCTTTAGCGTTTCAAGAGTAGCTTAATTTTGTGTTAAGGAAGTCCTGCAGTACCTCTTCATATCTATATTCACACATTTGAAAAAAATCTATTTTTAATATAGTATTCCAAAGAATAAACTTAAGAACGCCTAGGCATGTATTTTCTAAAAGCTGGGGCTCTATGAAGTTATGAATACTTTCAAATGCATTGTTTATTTAGTAAAAATTCACTTTGTCTATTTTTCTGCATCTGTTAATGTGGTTTTAGGTTGCAGAGTTCCCACTGTTTGGGTGCATGTGACAGTTAAGAGGTTGAATATCATTAGAAGAGGCAGGGTTTTTCACCAGTGGGTGTCTTCACTACCACTACATGATGTCACACATGTCATCCATAGGCCCCTGAAAGGCTTATGTGGCAGCTACTGTATTGCAAAGTGCACTCACTGCTCACCTGCCTAAACGCCCAGGCCTTCTTTATTTACCTAATTCTCTTATTTTCTAAACAATGATCTGCCCTATTTTATATTCATTAGAAGTATACTCAGCTCATCAATTGTATTTCTCAAACTATTCCTGGAGTATGTAAATAATACACATCTCCGTTGAATGAGGCTTCTGCACAAGAACAACTTTGCCATGAAGGGATGTACTTGGTTTGATGGTACAGATGGTACAAAGTAACATACACATGAATGCAAGGACCTCAAGCAGAACACTTTCCTGAGCATCACACTGCCATTGCAGAATGGAACTTTGGAACTGCTGATCTGAGCACCCCTGCTGATCTTTGTCTGCTACCAAAAGCTCCAACAATGTGCACATGAGCATCAAAACTAGTCTATGGAGAAATGGAAAAGAGTTGCCTGCTTCGATAAAGGATTTCTTTTAAATCGACGTGGATGGCTGGGTGGGTCTGTTTGATTATTTGGGGAAGAGATTTACCACATAGCAAAAGTCAAACTTTGTTGGTCTTTAAAATATAAGTCAGTCATTTCAAATGTTATGGCTTACCCTTGTGTGCATGTGTGTGTGTGTGTGTGTGTCTGTGTCTGGGTATTTGGAACAGAAAGACTCATTCATTTGTTTTTGTTAGACACTGGACATATAGGTTTGAGATCAAAATAAGTGTGTTGAGTGTTCAGATTCTCACCTTTCATTTCCGAGGATTTACATCTAGATATATTAAATTAGACAGCGTAGCACCTTGTGGATCTAACTATCCAGTTTTTCAAGTTAGCAAACGTATTGAAACATAAGAGACTGACAATTGTTTGTTGTTAGAATGATAAACGCTAAAAATGATTAGCACCATACATCATTCTTTGGATACCTTGTTCTCACTTTGAAAGCCAACATGAAGACCAGAGCATGTACTCTGGGTGGAAAGCACATCATACTGAGGTGGAGAATAGAGGAGAATTCTAATGGAGCATACTCCATTAGAAGTATTTACAAAAATTTCTATAGCCAGTACTATTTTTTTTTGTTCTGAAAAAGAAGGAAACCACTAGTGTGCAAATCATTGGTCAAGGAAAACGAAAGCTGCTCACAGACAAATTTGGAGAGTGGAAAAGAAAAGCTCTGAAGTAACAGCCACATCATGAACAACCTCCAAAGGAGAGGGTCATAGGTATTGGAATCTACTGTGCAAAGAAGGGGAGGAATATAGAGGCCATTGCACCAGATACAAAATACTCATCAGCATTCAAAGTAATTGGAAAAAAGTTCTAGAGTTAAAGTAGAGAGTTGAGCCACCTTGCAAGGATCCTTCTGGAAAAGGCTCAGCAATCTTTATCAATGATAAAACTCACAATGATAGAAGCAGAATGAAATCTGTATTTTAAGTAATTTACAGAGAAATGCATCCAGAATAATCAGGAGGAACTTTATCAAGCATAGACAATATCCAAAACACAATGCTAAGTTAAAAAGGCTTCATCAGGAGGAAAACATGGAGTTTTGACTGCCATGTTAACGCGCTTCTGGGAGCATGTTTCTTTTCCAGAGGAGGAGATTGAAGTTATAAACTCTGTCAGAACAAATAACAGCTGAAAGATGCTATGGTAAAGGCCTTGAAAATCATAGGCAAATAATAAGCCAATTTAGTGTGTTGTGGGGTTGATGCAGTTATTGCAAACAAGGGACATGCAACCAAATATTATGGTCATTTACTTTTGTTGGTTTAACAAAAAACTTTAAATAAAGGCTTATATTTTAAAGGGCTAATTTAAAAACGCAATGGTGTGGCATTGTCTGTAGGCTAGTTTCCTGTTGTGTTTTCCTTCTTCAATGCTCTTGGCAAAAGCGACTGGCGTTTTCTCACCATTGAAACATACACACTGGACAGATTACCTTTCCATTTCCTAAAAAAAAAGTACTGAGAAATATTTGCCTTCTCTGGTCTTTGAACAAAAAATGGCCAGTACCGCTTAGGCCACCGGGTCAGATTCAACAAACACTCAATTTTTTTTTAACATTGCGGTGGGTGGCAAAAGATGCCAACCAGTGACTTTTAACCATGTTGTCTGATGTCAGCCACTCAGCGGATCATGCAGGGATACGAAGAAAAGCATGTTTACATTTCACTGAAGTGGCTTAGAAACAAAATCAAAAATTAATAATTGTATAAAAGATGCATTGGTTTAAAATTTTGAGGTTAGCTATTTTCAGCCAGGACTAAACCACCAGCCTCTACTGCTGAATTGAAAACTGTGTTCTCAGATACAAATGTATATAGGTTGCTGCCTGCTTGGACAAAATTTGGATTTACACTTTTTTGTCCAGTTGCTAATTTGCAGTTTGCATAATTTGGAATGGGTCTGTTAAAGTAGTGTAAAAAGCATCAGAAGTGTTTTATATTGAAATCATATCATATTTCTACCTAATGTTAAGATTTTACAAATATTTCTCCTGTAAAAATGTTGTTTAAGTTGTTGCATGTTAATATGATTTATTAGCATGTTATGTTTTATTCTACTAGACAGTTAGATGAAGTGATAGCTGAATAATCAATATGTGTGCAGGTTTTTAAAACCAGGATTTTATTGATTTTATTGCACTACTGATCAGTCTTTATTTGCTTTTCCAATATTCTTCTACATTGGTGTTGTCTGCTGAATCTGGATTTTTGAGTAACGGCTACTTCTTCTCCTTTTGGCTGCTCCAATTAGGGTCACCACAGGAGCATCACCTGCCCCATTTCTTCCTGTCCCCTGCACTTCTACTTCTGGGCCAACCATCTGCACGTCCTCTCACCACATCCATAAACTTTTCTTGAACCCTGCTCTCAATGTTCTCCTTGTCTCTCCTCTGCACATGTCCTTACCAATGCAATCTTGCTTTTCTGACTTGTCTCCAAATTGTCCAACCTGAGCTGTCCTCTCTAATAACTTGTTCCTAATCCTGTCCATCTTCATTACTCTCAACACTAATTTCAGCATCTTTAACTCTGCCCCTCCAGTGCCATCACCTGTTTTTTTGTCAGCAGCACTGTTTCCAACCCATATAACATAGTCATGTGAAAAAATTAGGACACCCCATTAAACACCATGAGGTACCCTTGAGCAAAATGCCCCACTCACTGCACTCAGGAGCCAGAAGTGCCCTCAAGCTGCACGTGGTGTATGGGATGAAACACAGAGGTAGAATTTTCTTGTACTGTGCTGCGTTTCACAATGACAAGGGTTGTCACTTTCATCTCCCATGCAATTTTAAGCTGTGCAGCTTCTTTCTGATTGTAGAGACATACGCTTTCACATCAACAGTAGTAAGAGCCCGGTGTAGGTCCTGTGGATGACATTTTTAGGTTTTTGAGACTTCTATAGTATCTGGCAAAAAGTCTGCCTTGGTGACCTCATTTGGACGGGCCAGATTCCGGGCATGTTAAGAAAGAGCCTGAAGTCCCACCCAGACCATTCGGACAAGTGGAATTATTGATTGCAAACCTCTTTTTAAATCCCTTACCAGACTTATAAGCTGCTACAATTTTCTTTCTTCTAGTTGGCCCTGATGCCTCCTTTTTGACTTCACCATGGTGTCTACCTCACCTCAACAGTCAGGATCACAACAAACTAAATGTCTGAAGGTTTAAATAGGGCAACCCTCTTTCAAAAAGCTGAGTAACGATGTTCTATCCATGTGCACCTGATGCTACACTCATGCAGGATTTGAGCTACTTTAATTTAGAAGAAGGAGGAGGTCCTAATTATTCTACCAGAAATTACTTTGTAGAATTAGATTTATTATGAGATTTTGGAAAGTCTTTCTTCAGTTTTAATTGTTTGACCATTACTTGAATCTCCCAGTATTGTAAAAATTTAGATTAAATATCCATATGTTTAAGAATGTTACAAAAACTCACAGGCTTTCTTAGGGTGTCCTAGTTTTTTCACATGACTGTGGAAGCCAAGTTGCAACATCCTGTAAACCTTCCTTTTCACTGTTGATCTGTCTGCCACAGATCACTCTTGCCACTTTTTTCCTCCCATTCCAACCTGCCTGCACTCTTGCACTTGCACTATATGAAAGTATTAAAGGCATTACTTATTCACCTTTGCCAACCCTACTCCCTGAAACCTAACCATTCCACTGTCCTCATTTTCATTCACACTCATATATTATGTCTTAGTCCTACTTACTTTCATTCCTCTCCTCTCTAGAGTATATCTCCACCTTCCAGGTCTCCTAAGCTGCCGCTACTTTCATGCAGAGAGAACGATTGTCATTTGTAAACATCATATCTTATAAATGAGTATATTAGATGGGACAGCTCAGGTTAGATGTTTTGGAGATGAAGTTAGAGAAGCAAGGTTGCTTTGAGTTCGGACATGTCCAGAGGAGAGATTACTACCCAAGAGGAGGTTTCTTATGGAGGTGGTGGAGGGTCTAGGAGCTTCATAGGTCCATAGGACACTTGCCTATGGACCTATGGGTCAAGAGGTCCCAGGTTTGAATCCCACCTCTGGTACTACCACCACTGGGTCCCTGAGCAACACCCTCAACCCTGAATTGCTCCAGAGGGACTGTCTCTGGAATTAGGACATGGAAGTCACTCTGGATGTAAATGTAAATGCAAATGTAAATGAGAGAGGACATGCAGGTGGCCGGTTTGAAGGAGGAAGATGCAGACGACAAGAAGAAATGGAAACAGTTGATCCGCTGTGGTGACTCCTAAACGGGAGCGTATGAAAGAAGTAATTTTGAGTTAAGACAAGCATTTAAATAAAATGACTTCATCGATGGTACTCTGTGTTCATGTTATTTTTGTGGAGCAAAAGCTGCATGTGCCCTGTGTGCCCATCGGATTTGTGTGCGTGTATGTGTATGTGACATTTGATGCTTTCTGGCTTGTGGTGCACAAGCTCAACTACACAAGCATGCATAGTAGGACAGAGAGGCTCACACACACACATTTAGACACACATCCTTCACTCTCGTTCAGACCAAGGGTCTCTGGGATTCCACACTTCTCTTCCCTCTTGCATCGCTGAACACACAGATCTGAAAGCATGACCACTCGTATCAGCCTCTTTATTAAAATATATCGCCAACTTAGGCTCACACACAAAAACACACACTGCCTGATCCACATTATTGCAGTCACCAGTTCTATTAGTGTTTCCATGAACCTCAATCAAGATTTATATAAACTCATTCTTATTAATTGATATTTGGAAGGAATAAATTGATTGTGTGGTTCTATTTGTATTGATGCATAGAGTTAACAAAACTCTATCATGTTTACTTGTGTTATTGTTTGATGGCATTATTTGTCCTGTAAAAAAATATTGAGCATATGGTACACCAAACAAATGTTTTTCCAATATTGCAGAAGAGAATGAATAACGCTGTATCATTTATTTCTTTTAGTGGTGCTGCAGACGTGGATTTAATTGCATTACTGGGACGCAGGATTTGCTTTGCTTCAGACCACATCTTAATTTAAGTTTTGAAGCTGGTGGCCATGCTGCCTCTGAAATGATTAATATAAAGTATGTTTTATTGGGCCATTGATATTGTACAGATCAATAAATATATAATGGTGGAAAGAATATCAAAAACTTGGGTACCTGTGGACAACATGCATTTGATTTGATTGTTATGCTTTAGAGATCTGTGGTTGTACAAGAGGCCAAAGTTTTGTGTATCATAGAATTGTACTTGTTGGTGAGTATCTTGCATCTCACTTGGTCCAGGTTAGACTCTCGTTGTTGTCATTTTTCTGCAGTTTTCTGGCTCCTCTTCAGTTCTACATTGCCAATAACGAGGATGGGCAGGATAGGGTATTATTGGTATTGATTTACCCAAGGGGATCACTAGGCATCACTATCAACCACACCAGCTCAGAGCTGCACAGTACCGTTCACTGCAGACATTACCAATTTGTCCCTATTAGAGAGCCTGGTGTTGGGGTGTCAGCTCTGATAGAGCCCAGTACAGTCAGACCGTCTGACCGCAGAGTGTTCCCAAATACCTCCCCTACTGGGTAATTCACTACCTCTTATGAGTATAGATAGTTAGATAGATAGATAGATATAGATATAATATTGTGTGTGTACATGTCCATACATTTGAATACTTACCATATATGAACAGCATAGAAATGACACAATGTGTCCAGTAACACATTAAATAATGTGGCCTTTTTGAATGCTAAACATGTTTAAGTTTGTCTTAATGTGTTGAACAATGGTATACTTTCTGAATAAGTGGTGGATCATTTATAAATAGGGTTGTATAATTTCTTTGGGTAAACAAGATTATTACACAGAATACAGAAGATTATTTTATGAAACAGTAACTGTATGGATATTTATTTCTATTATAATCTTATTTTATAGCATGTGCAGCCTTGTTATGTGTTAAACGGCCTTTTCATTTCGTTTTTATATTATAAGCTTATTTTATGTTTGCCCTAAAAGAGTATGCTGACTTAGTACTTTCAACTGATCACTTTTTTGTTTATAGGTTTTGTTTTGTTTTGTTTTTGTATACAGGGTGCTCTGCCACTTTTCTAGTGCATGTTTTGATGAATAAAATGAGTAATTTTTTATCATCTGCAATTTGGAATTCAGACAGACATGTTACTAACTTCCCCTGCAACATTCATATCTTTTCTGTTCCTTTTGCAGATTAAGCATAGCTTAAAGTGTCTTCCACCTCTAGTAATAATGCAGTACTACAGAGCAACTAGTCTACTTAACTCTGTCCATTTATTGCTGTGTTAACAGAGAGCAGAGACTCAAAGAAAAACACACATACACACACACACGCACTCACACTCCTGCCTCCACTTCTCGAAATGGCTCTTAAGGCAATCAAAGAGTGTTTGGCCTTCCAACTCAATAGCATCTGAAAAGGTGATAGTGAAAAATCCATGCCGATAGATTTATCCCTTGTATCCAGAGAATGTTGATACGATGTGATGGCAGGAAGCCTTTGAGATGGTGGAGAGGAATTGTAGATTTTTTGGTGCAAAGAATTTTGAGGTGTATTGACTAGTTTGTAAATATGACTATTAGGCCTTGCACATACATGTGCAAACATACGAGCCCTTCTTCTGTATTTTCAGAGATTTTTCAACAAAATCAGACTCAATTATGGACACTATGACCTCTGCACTGCTCACTTTTCTGTTTAACACACACTTTTCTTACAGTAGTGATAAAGTGACCACTTTAAACCGAAACATGACTCATATATCAAGGCTCCATAGATGTTATCTGTGTTAATGATTATGTATTTAAATTAATGATTCACCCGTCATGAATTTTGATAGCTTCTCAGTAAAATTGGCCAACAGACATGTTTTTTGGCATTTTTCTAAAACTTTTTTTTTCTGAATCTTGTATTGTTTCATTCAATGAAGCAAATGGAGCAAATGTGCTTAAATGCATAAGAAATACCCATTTTATTCAGTCATTTAGTGGGTTGCTGGACTAAACTGGTCTTAAATGTAAAATTGTTTGTCAAAACTCAGATAACTAAATGCTACATAGCTAAATTAATTATGCATAATTATAGTGAGAAATGTTTATATCATGTAGCAGCAACATACATATATATCATAAGTGCTTTGTCGATAACACTGAATATTTTGATTATATATATATATATATATATATATATATATATATATATATATAATTTATTTTTTTTTAGCTTAAGGAATGATGGTAGTGACAATTCACAGTCTTATCTGTTAGATCAGATCAGAATTATTAGCTTCCTTAAAGTTGGTATAGCTTATAGGGACAGCATTTTGTATTGGTGGGGCCTTATTTTAAACAATGGGCATACACACATTGTTGACCTCTTAGTCTAATGAAATCTGTGTACAGATGTCCCCCAGAGAAAGGAACTTTGAATCAGGAACAAGAACCTTATAGGTAAATAAGCAATGTGGTCCTATACATTTTTAGACATGTTGTGATGTAAACGCAGTCACTGGAGCTAAATGAAAAGTAATATCCAGGTTCAGTAGCAGCCCTGTCACAAACACTGGCCACGCGGATCCATTGCTTACTCTGATGGTAAAACACACTCCCAAGAGAGTCACTTCAAGCCGGCCATTTTCTTTCACCTAATCAAACGGAGCTCTACTTTGAAGATGCAAAAAAGGAAAGTGAAAAGGTGGAACTGAATGCACACATCAGTCTTAAACCCGGCCCATGGCCAATGGAAAAAGTGCTTTGGCATTGTCCACTAAGTAGAAAGAGTTGAAAAAAATATGTGTGTGGCTGTGTAGCTATTTATTTCAAGTTTAGTAATCCTCCTCTGTGTTTGAATATGGGTTGTCCAACAGAGGGCAGTGTGCACTGCCCAGTAGTGTGGACACCAGCAGGGCTTCAGTGCATTGTCTGAGCAGTGCAAACATAAAAAAATCTCATTCTCCAATGTCTTGAGCTGATTCTTTGTTATTACATGCACAGAGAGATGATGCACAAGGCCTCTTGTCCTTTGTGCCCATATAGCTTTTTTTTGTACATGCTTTCATGTATTAATTGTAAACAGTGTGTGTTTGTGTGTGTGTGTTTGTATGTGTCTGTGTGTGTCTTGTGTTTTTTTTTGGGGGGGGGGGGGGGGGCTTTTATGGAGGTTCTGGAAGTAGGTACTCAAGGTAGGCTGTAATCAGATAAAAACCAGGATCGCTCACAAGCCTCAAAAACACAAACGAAAACATGTGGAGGGTGAGAAAACCACTAGGAGCTCCTCTGTTTCACCTAAAGGATCTATGGGATGCCATGCTATTTCAGATCATCCTCAAATTAGGAATGTGTTGTGTGTGATTCATCACATGGAGATGAGGATAAAGTAAGGGTGAAAAAAGAGCAAAAATGGAGGACCGTTGTGGGGCTTTGGGTGTTTTAATTATATGGGCTGTGTGACGTTATTTGGGCGTTTGCTATCTCTCGCTGACTTTAGCCCATGTCTCATGATTTGAGCTTCTACCTTTATCCCTAAGCCCTCAGCTCTTCTGGCCAAACAAAGAAAAAAAGGGAAGGGCTAGACTGGGGTTTTTACAGCTTTAACTATGCCGCGCTTACCATTAATATCCACTCAATCTTTCTCTCCCTTTTTTTCTTCAGTAGCGCAGAGCACACTAACCCCTTTAAACTGACCCAGGCGGCAGACCACGCTGCATGAGGATATGGTTATTAGAGGCATGGGCTGATTCGAGGCCCATAAGGAGCAGAGGCACGTTCTCCTCAGCCTGGCCCAGCAGCAGAAAAGCTCTGATTCACCACCACAGACTGCACTAAAGAAGCAGGGTGAACCAGCACTTTCTTTTTCCATCCCCTCTGCTCTTTCTCGCTTTTTCCATTCTCTCCACCCCCCACACCCCTCCCTTTTGTGGAGTAGATCATCGAAATGCCAAGCGTTCCGGCTGCATAGTGTCTCTGACAACACTATTGGCTGAAAATGGCTTCTGTGGACAGGCACGCCGATCACATGACCTCACCCCAGAGCCTTGCTGAAAGAGACTCCTCTAAAGATTCCACATATAGACATGCCAGAGGATTTGACATTTTCTGGCGTACAGTATTTTTGGGCCAAATATGATTTTTTATATTTTTCAGTGAAAAATAGCTGAAAAATGATGACTGTGACGGGAATCACGGGACATCATCCTTTGCAGAAATGTTTCTAAACTTGAATATATTCATATTCTGCACAGTGGATAGTTAAAGTATAATAAATATTGAACCTTTAAATTTTGTGTTGCTAGGTATACCATAAAATGCCAAGCATGAGTACTGTTTCAATGTTTACTGCACGGATTGATTATAAATAGCAAATAAAATGTAACATGTTTCCACAACTTAAAAAAATGTAGCATTTTTCCTGAAATCTGTTGGCACTCACTTGTGTTTTCATGTTTCCGTTTGGGCTGTGTATTTGTGCATGGCCTTGCACACATGTACATGGCAGTGTGTTTGTGTGTGTATTATCTGGTCTGTACTGTATCTCCATGACAACATGCTTTTTGATGTAGGTTCTCTTTCTGACATTTCTCAATTTGGGGAAGATTGTGAATTGCCTCCACTCTCTTCTTCAGCCAGCATGTCATAGTGAAAAAAAAGGTGTTGGGGGGGGCACTAGGAGAAATCTAATGGGCGTCTGGACTGATTGTCCTCAGCCGTGGCAGTAGAGACAAAGCAGATGAATTGTGAAATGTATTCGAAGAGATTGGAGACAAGTGCATGTCAGCACCCCCTCCATCTCCAGCCCCTCTTCACTACTCCCCCTCACTCTCTCTCTCTATCTTTCTCCTCTCCTCCCTCAGGATCCCTTTCTCTCTTTCCTCTCCTCCCTCAGGATCCCTCTTTCTCTCCCTCCTGTTTTTGTCTGACACTTGGCATAAAAAATGGCATGAAAGCAATGCTCTGTTTGAGCAAAACATTAAAAAAACAAAAATACAATTTTTACCTCCCCAGTAGTCGTATTAGTATGTACATTAGATTGGGCTTGATTTTTGCAGCTTAACTTTTATGTAATACATAACATTTTTAAAAGGATACAACACCGCTGTCAAATTAATTTGAACTAACGCAAATCAACACCACTCATGTAGAGAAAACAATTAGTGTTCCCAGTGTAATAATTAGAAGCCATTAGGGCAAGTCATTTGCTATTAGTCAAACTCTTGTTAATTATCAATTAGAATTTTGCTCAGTAAAAGGCTGTTACATACATAGTACAGATTACTAGCTAGTGAATAAAAAATGAAAAAGATTTTGCATTGAAGTAAATTCATTTCATTTTTCAATTAATGAGCATCCTGCCTCCTTTGTTTTTTGTACCACACTTGTCTTTTGTACCACACACATCTGTCCTGTCTGGTCATTGTCTGGCCCTTGTCTGGCCTCTGCCCCAGCCAGTGACCCCAAGCAGGGCAGGGGTGCGGTCAGTTACTCAGCATTGTGGATTTCACTTGTTCTGTTTTGGGCAAGGTGGATTGGGGATTGAGCCCACTGCTTCGCTGAATATCAAGTCTTTGGGCAGCGAGCGCTGGCTGAATTTCATAAAAATCACAAACCGTATGTACAAATCCCTTTTTTTATGTCACTAGTATATACATTACAAATACACGTTTGAATTTAGTGCATATTTGCATTTTATTATTCATTTCTATTTTTTCTTTTGGAATTAAATGGATATAAAAGTGTAACTATAAAACTGGTAGAGTCCAGTCAATAGAAAATGGCAGCTAGATCTCTTTTTTTTTTTCTTTTTGTTTTCAGGTGAATCTATTTATTATTCATTCTTGCATCAGTGTGTATCTCTGGCCCTCCATATTTGACTATGAATAATGGAAGAGCTCATGGAGCAGAGAAGTGTGTGTCTGTGTGTGTGTGTGTGTGTGTGTGTGTGTATCTGTGTGTCTGTGTGTGTGTCTGTGTGTGTGGAGCTGTGACTGGCCACTGTTTGGTCCTGTTCGGCCTCACTGTCCTTAATAACAGTTTATGAATCAAGAGGCTCCTGTCAGCTACATTGCCTTCATTAAAATCAAATTGGAAACTGGCCTCTTTGGATTCAATTTTAATAAAACCAGGTAATCAAATACAGCTCAGAAAAAAATAGGTCATCATTTCACAGCCTCTGAGATGTATGCTGCATACACTGTTATGTGTACACATGATGCGATGTTCACAGGTTCCATCTCCTCAGCACACACACACACACACACACACACACACACACACACACACACATATACTTACTGATACAGCAAAATGCACACATACATGTTGATATAAAAGCAGAAAAAATTATTTTACATTTGTTTGCAAAAAAGACAAAGTCTCTCCACAAAAATTGAAGGAATACTTTTTTTGCAAGTGGAAAAATTAACCATATATCATATAGTCACTATTTTAATTACATAATTTTATTTGATTAAAAGTAGCTGCTATAATTAAATGTTGATTAAAAATGCTTTTAACATATTTTAATTAAATTGAAATCATATTTCTTCTAAACAAAACATTAATTAAAATGAGAGCTAATGTGTTTTAGAAATGATAGTAAAAAGAGAAAAAAATCTGCTGCATTTATTTAATAATATGTGTTTACAGTAGCTGTTGATTTCATTCACTGCTGTAATAGCATCGCTGGAGCACAAGGTAATTGGCCCTGTTTTTGGAACTTTTTCCAGCCTTATTATGGCGGCATATGTGCTGGTTCTCAGGCCTTGGGAATGACCATCAGTCTGTGGATTTTCAGCACGGGTGATTGGTTAAAACCCAGTCAGCTGTATATCACACGCATGCAAGGAGTGTGTCAGAAAATGGAATCAGTACAGACCTATCTTTCCCCATTCAGTGCCCCCTAAACAACCATTATCACACACCCCACTTCTGCAATGAGGGTAGCCACATTCACACCCCAAACATATTTTTGATGATTTCGGTTTAACAGGACAAAACTGTTTAAAGGGTTTTTAACTTAAAGACCTAGAAGGTCAGCATGCTTACATCATTTACATATACATGAATGTCAGTTGTTTGCCTTGATTTGTACTTGGATTTGTTAAAAATGTCTATTCATTTTATCAAGCACTATGAAGTAAAACAATATAGATTTTAGGTCTGTTTTTGATAATGTTCATTACAAGATGGAGGATACATAGCTCCAGTACATCCAGTGTGCAGAAGAGGGCACTCTCTAACGCTCGTATGGATATCTTCTCTCTCATTCTCTCTCTCTCTCTCTCTCTCTCTCTCTCTCACCCCCCCATTTTTGTCTCTGCGTGTATAAGAGCCACCCCCCCCAATGTCTTTGAGGCAGAAAAATATAGATAAATGGATAAATTTAGATGACTTGACATCCCTGTGTGTATATACATACATACATACATACATACATACCTACATACATACGTTGATACATATATACATACATCCGTGCACATATACATATATACATATGTAGTATATATAAGTACACTGAATCTGTACCGCATTGCTGTTGCAAGTTTAGCTTGGCAGTATAGAAAGAAGAATAAAAAAATTATTTCCCATTCCCTGCTTTGGTTCCTGCTTGGGGTCTACTCTGCTTTTGTTTTTTCTCTGTTAACCCATAGAATGTACCTCTTCCTGTGAACCATCTCATTCACTAACATTCCAAAGAAAACTTCTTTTCAATTCACAGGTCAAAGCAATGGCAGACCTTCATTTTACTTATATTGTAAGTGAAAGCCAGGGCCTGGCGGTGTTGTTTAATAACAGGTACTACGAAGATGTGCAGTAAATGAAGTGAGCTGCCACTCAGTTGGGACGATCCATCTTATGGCACATTTATGTAAAAACCCTGAGAGAGCTTTAGTACAGCTCTGCTTTGCCAGGTCGCCTCATTCACTCATGTCTTTCTGATCTTCAGAGATGGCGGATTTGCCTTTTAAAAAATTGTGGTCATGTGTTCTGTCTTGTCTTTTTTTCTATTCTTTTAATCTCCAAGGCCCTATTTTCTGCCTTCTCAAAGAGGATGCTGCCCCCCCTTAACACACACAAATACACTGAAAAAAAGAGGAAATAGAATGAAAGCAGTGCAGTGATTACACACCCCCACATACACACATACACAGACAAACAATGGCTTCCTGGGTGTCTCCCCCCCCCTCTGTCTCTCTCTCTCTCTCTCTCTCTCTCTCTCTTCCTCCCCAACTCTCATAGTTCCTGTGTCTCCCTACTGCTCCCCTCTGCCCCTGCTGCTTCTCTTCCTGCTACCGGTGGAAACTAGCATGTTCCACAGGCCCCTGCTGGTCTGGGGGAACACAGCGCCTCATATCTTCTCCAGTAAAGGTTCAGCCTTACAGACAAGAGCATCCAGCTGCCACTCTATCAAAGGGTTAGCTGGCTTCCCCAGGCGCTCTGACGGGCGGGCTGGGTAGAAGGGCCTACAGAGGGTGTGTGAGACCAAGGAGTTGCTGCTGCTGCTAAGTGTCACTCTGTGGGTTGTGGTGTACTATCCAGAAGGGGGAGGCTTTGCTGGGAACGTTTTGATATATCCACTTTAATTTTGACACTTTCATCTGCAGGGCCAATACTGGAACTCTGCTCACATAAATAAACATAAGGTGTAAACCTGCTTTTCATATAGTTTTTTAGGGATAAACTACAAGTTGACTACTGCAGGGACAGAATTGCTCTGATTACAATAGTTACAGTATTTAGATCAATTTAGGATAATCTGCTGCTAATTAAACTTTCTTGTAAACAACGCAATAAACTGTACCTGCTGTAAATTTTGTTAGAGGCATATGTAAATTGTATAATTTAAAGATAATATTATATCTCACATCCTCGTTAGGAAATCCAGCAACTTATTGCACTAAAACTCACATGTTGCACTTTGGTTGGTTGGTTTTGGTTTTGGTTTTCATATAGTGCAGCCTTAATGTGTAACTATGCTATATCTGAAAAAAAAAAAACTGCTTTGTTTACTGCTGAAAAGTTGATATTCAGGCATTTTTTCTTTCAAACCAGCACTGTGGCTCATCTCTGAAATGTAAAGTCGGCGTATGCGTATGTGTGTATCTGTGCGTGTGTGACTGGGGGCAGGTAGGCTGAGGCAGGACATGTTTTATTGGTGCTCTGATGCAGGAGCCTATTCTTCAGTGCTGTATTAGTGTGTCAAGACGCTTCGCCATAATGAATTGCCATCCCCAAATTTTTGCAAGTTAAAAAGTGAGAATGAGAGTAAACCTTTGTTTATGTCACCTATCAGCATGAAATATTTACTACTCCGGCAGCTCCCAGCTCGCTGTCTCCCTCCTGCGTGATAAAAGGGACACCTCCAAGCCTTAACCCCTTCTAGCGCTGTCATGGCTTCGGCTTGAGTTCCAACACCAGCTATAGTACATAGAGCACATAAAATAGAAGAGAAATACAGTTTTTTTTCTTCCATAAGAGAAAACCCACTCTCGTACATTCTTCATAAGACTTTTAAGGAGAACACCTTCCCTATGGGAATTACACATCTGAACAAGTGTTTATGGCCACGTTAGTATTTATAATTTCAGCTGTGTGTGAGGGTGTGTGATAAGTAGGTATTTGCAGATTATAGTTATATTATGCTATATGCTTAATGTAAAGTATAAAAATGTAGATGTTTTAGTCTTTTCTTTTTCACTAATAAATAAATGTGTATTTTAGTTCCAGCATGCATTTGTGTTTTGGTGGGATTTATATGTTCTGCTTTTGATGTAATGTGCTAGGTTTTAGGCATGTATATGGGTTTTTATAGGTAGCAATATGGATTTTAAATCACACTAGATGTTTGAGACGCTGGGCTCGGAATGATGGAAAAGTCGACTTGCTTTTTTGTAAGATGAAGTGTGCGTGTGTGAGTCTGTGATACATTTTGCCGGGTTGAGGTGTGTGTGTGTCGGGTATAAAATGCCTGCGGTTGCCTTGCAGGACTGATGCTTCTGAAACGCACCATCTCTCTGTATTCCCTTTCAACAAAAAAAACTATGTCCCCCAGCTAAGGTGCTCCTACGCTGCTTTCACCATCACTATTTCAAGAGAAAACAAAACTGCTCGCTGCACTAGCCTAGATACTGCAGGTTGTAAAAGTGTGTTCGCCGCTTTTTTGAGGTAAACTGCGAATGTACGAGCGTGCGGCGTGTCTAGTGCAGCTGTTCACTGCACTGCAGAATCAGGCTGGGGGCTGGTGTGTGTGTGTGTGTGTGTGTGTGTGTGTGTGTGTGTGTGTGTGTGTGTGTGTGTGTGTGTGTGTGTGTGTCTGTGTTGACGGGGTCACAGAAGCCTTTCTAAAATCAGTGCTATCATCTGCTAAAGCCAAAATCATAACAGAACAAGTATTCATCTCTGCTTTAAATGCTCTTTCTTGTGTCTTTGCAAATATGTTTCATAGATTCATGTCTTGTACAGTGTGAGGGTATACAAGCAAACAGGTTAGTGTGTGTCTGTATGTGTATATATGTGTATGTATATGTGTGTGTGTGTGTGTGTGTGTGTGTGTGTGTTTGGATGAGTGAGTGTGTGAGGGGTGTTCTACATCAAATGTTATTCTTACTTTGAAATCCTCTACAGTGGCCACTGTTGTGTGTCTAATCAGGTGCTTATTAAACACATCAGTAGCAAGAGGGCCTGTGAAGTGGAAATAACAACATAAATATCTAAATGTTACTCAAGCTTGGGGAATGCAGTTTCAATGCAGGTGAACACCATGGGGTCACCTAATTGGAAGCCTTTGCATGTTACATGCGATGCTACTTCTCCTCACATATTTATGTGCATATTTACTTTTTAATGTTTCTTTTATTTCTAGATTTTTTTCGCCTGGCTAATAATTCATCCTTTTTCACTTCTTTCTCATGTCCCTTGCTTTTTGCCTGCCATGTATGGACGTGTTTCTCAGCAATTCTCTGTGTTGTCTGAATGAGATTTGAGAGGAAGAGGGATAGAAGGGGCGAGAGAGAGAGAGAGAGAGAGAGAGAGAGAGAGACCTCAGGGTCTGTACGAGAAGTCCTACCAGTATGTTGTGTGCTTTTTATTCTTTTTAGATTTTATTTTATTTCCCTTTTTTTCAGAGAAAGGGGGGTTGGTAGCTGGTAGGTGGGGGTTATGGGTGCTGGGCGGTCATAAATATTAGAGGCTGCAGGGAGACAAAGGGGCTAAAATGGAAAGGCTTGGCTGGACGAGGGGACCTGGCCATGTCATGTACCTCAGTCATTTTTCTTCTGCGCTTAGAACTCAGTCAGGGGTTTAATTGGAATCTAGACTTCAAAGCAGCCCCTCACCCCCTCTTCCATTGCCCCCTCCCCAACATCTCTCCCCTCTCAGTCTACCCCACCCCTCCTCTACTATCCTCCTGCCCATGTCCACTGTTTCCACCACAGCAGCATGCACGCTATACAATAGCTCATGCATCCTTACCTGCTATGACTATGCAGTGGCCTGTGTAGAATTAATGTTCTAGTATTTGTTTTGCATGTTTGAGAGTGGTGATGTTCCTTATTTTCAGCTGCCTGCAGTGATATATTTTACTACATTGTAGTGCTGGGTGATATTGAAATTGATTGATGAATTGATTGAATGATGAAGCTCAGTGTCATGATATCACAAAAATATCATAGTATCTCAGTATTAGATTATATTTCAACCTACATTAATGTTAATAAAGCTCTACTTTCTATGTTTTTGCCTTACCCTGTTTTCGATACTAAAATGACACCAAAGGGACTCTTTCAATCAAAGAAAAGTACAGTTTCTTTAATGGCATGGGCAAAGTCAACAAAATTACAAGCAAACATTTATATTAAAATAGAGTATATTCCTGTATAATGATCCATCTTTACCACTAATAATAAATATCAAATTTGAACAGCAGTAGTACTAGTGTACCATGAGAGTGTTGCTCAGTTCTACTGCAGAGTAAGTAAAAACAGGGTTGCCAGATTGGTTTTTATTGGGGCAGATGGATATAGCTTCTCTTGGATGTATCTGTGTGTATGAGTGACAGGCCACCAAGATGTGCACTCAAAGCAAGGAATGGAAATAAGAAAGAAAGACTATAGTCCAAACACTGGCCCAAAGGTGACAGGTGCTTATTTTCATGCTTAAAAAGGCTTCATGGGTTGCTCATTCGTCCTATCCAAACATTCCAAATGACATTTCTCAGAAAAAATAAAAGTCCTAGAATGTCAACTTGTTTTCTCAAGCTTTCATGTACAGTACAGTTTAAATACTCGTTTTGTTGTGGCACAGTGATCATTTTAAATCACCTTCTAAGCAAGTTCTTGCTTTTTTATTTTTGGCTAATTGGGTGAATTATCAACATGCAGCACATATTTCAGAAGTGAAGATAGAAAAGTTGGTAATAGGTCTGAAAGAAAAAAACGGTGAGAAAAATTGTCCATAGTGTAATTAATGACAGGACAGGGGTGGTTGATACACAGTAATATATGCACCACTCTAATTAAGCACTCTAGTTGTTCTCTTTGAGTCGTTGCAGGGCTTGTTAGCACTCCAGTGGAGACATTTTTGAAACCATACCTGGAATTTAATATGTTTCAAAGATATAATTATAGGTAGGAATAAGAGGACCTATTTTCAGACCTCTAACAAATCATTTTTTCCATTATACACGGTAAAGGTGTTAATGACGCCTTGTCTTTTTGATTTTGCTGTATGAATTATGAAAGAGCTGTATTATTTGAAGTACAGTTAATGGGTGAGTTTCAATCTTAAAAGGGGGAGAATATGAATACTCAATTTAGACAGTTTTTCCAGAAGGGTAAAAGTTTTTTGCAGGAAAAGATGTGAATTTGTTCCCCATGTTAGGAAGAAACCTTCAGTGTGGAACATTGTTCTTGCTTGTAATGATATGAAATGCGTCTGGTGTAAGACCAGGAATAGAGAGGAGAGATATATCTTGAATCAATAGATGCAGAGTTCAGTAAATGCAGAGTTGAGCAAGAACTTCTTCTATTTGCAGTTGTTATACATCAGCCCATGTTCATAATATCTGCTACACATGACTTGCAAGTGTTCTGCTCTCAGCACCCATTAGCACTGTCTGTGGTTATGCTGCAATAGATCAACCTTTGGTTGGGTTATACTGATGAAATGCACAATAACTATAAAAATCACATTATTTTCTATTTATGTCATAATATCAGATGATAATTAAGTTTAATGAAAGTAGAAAACCTGAACGTCTGATTGCAGCTAGTGTTAAAAAGAATGTCTCACAAAACTGACAGCATGTTTTGTTATTTGTTCAATATTCGTCTGTAAATCTTACATCAAAAGGAACTTTACTCCTAATAATAAATATTAAAGGAGACTCTCATTTTCACCTTTTTAAAAATGGTCATCACTAGTGAAGAAAATAAATGTTATTACAGATATATTACCTTTATATTATATGAAATTTTGAACTTTTGCTGGTTTTGGCACTATATTGAAAATACATTCAGGGTAGAGAGGTACATATGACCCTTTGTAAAGGCAGAATAGGGTTTACAACTGTTTCACAGTATGTCAAATTAAGATAAGATGTAAATTCACTGGTCATTTTGGATTACAAACAACATGTCTGTGTGTATGTTGTATACATTGTGCCCTGTGGTACCTTTCACCACCACTGCAAAGAAATCTTTGTCTGTGAGTTTCCACAGTGAAACATTTCACATGAAAACATTCTGAATTACTTTGTTTATATCTTAACCACTGAATTTTCAAACAAGCTCATTCTTAATGAGACAGAAAGCACTTTTCTGTAAAGCTAATATTACTTATTACTTATCTAATATGAATTACAAAAAACCTAACAGATTCTAATTTAATGCACTTAATCAGCAGGTTCTGTTGTCTGGGAACCAAAAACAAATGATTTAGTCTACTTGTATCTTAACTTAAAGATCTTGTGTGACAACAGTTTTAGTATGCCAGTATAAATGATAAATCATCCAGAACCACCTTAATCTTGACATCTAAGTGAAGAATTATTGATGCACTGAAGTACTTTTGATGCACTTTTCAAATGTAATTAACTAGTAAGTATTTTATGTTTTTGATTTATGTTCTGTATCTACAAGTTTAAGTCATTGTAAGGCTCTGCAGTTGTTTTCAGGAAATGGCAACAGCAAAAGTTTGAGTACTAGGGTGATGGTGGTCTTGTGGTAGGGTGCTTGCCTATGGATCTATGATTCAAGAGGTCCCAGGTTCAAATCCCACCTCTGGCGCTACCACCACTGGGTCTCTGAGCAAGACCCTTAACCCTGAGTTGCTCCAGGGGGACTGTCCCTGTAATTAGGACATGAAAGTCGCTCTGGATAAGAGCGTCTGCTAAATGCTGTAAATGTTAGAGAATAATAGAGGATTTAGAGAATATTTTTAGCAAACAATACTATATCCTATCATATCCTATCCTATACTATACTATACTATACTAAGTAAATAGTTCTAAATTTAATAAGTAAACAATTTTATCGACAAACAATGTAATACCAATTTTAGAATGAGATAGTAGAATTTCTCCTCTTGTATCGAGCTGTGGGTAAGAAACGATAACTAAAGTATTAATCCATAAAGCGCATTGGCACATTGTTTATTTGACTGCTACTGACTTGGGTTTTACTAAGAGTTTTCTTACATGGGAAGAGAGCTGCTTTAAGAAATAAAGTTTGCAAGTTGAATGGTTGTCTTTAACAGTAATTTGAATGGTGCTGGTGATGTTTAAAGGGTAGAGTGTAGTAGTGTATGCACTCGTTGCCCCGTGTCTTCTCAGTAGCACTCTGTGCTTTGTTTTCTTATTATTTTCCCCTTTCCCCCTCTTCACTTGGAGAGCAACAGCACCATCTGACAGATCAAGGGATGACATGATGAGAGGAGAAAGAGAGAGAAACGGGCCGTATAAGTGACCCACACACTGACGCACACTAAGACAGGCACACACACATATACACATACACACAAAGGAGGAGTGAGAAGAATAAAGAGAAAGTGAGTTCCTTAAATTAGAGAATCCTCCTCAGAGCTGCCCAGCAGGACACTGACTTAAAGGGACACAACGTGTCTCTAGTGCCTCTCACACCCCGGCTTACCTGCACTCTCTCCCCTTCAAAACACACAAACACATATGCTCTCACACACAAATGTCCTCATGACATCTCTCATTTACATTCGCTTTTATCAAATATGAAAATGGAGGGACCCCCCAGTGCACCCAAAAGACCCTAACACAATGGAATAGGCGTAAAGAGCCCCTCACTCCGGCTCCGGGAGGAGAGGTGAGAGCTTTTTAGGCGGATGTTAGCTTTCATGATAATTACCTCTGCGCTTAGTAGTACCAGTGGAGCTCAGTGGTGGTCCCGCAGCAGCAAGAGCAGAGGTGGGGTCTTCGATAGTGGTGTCAGTCCCCCTTTCTGTTTGTACCCCCACCCCCCATTGTGGACCTTGGCTGAACGAACCCCTCCGTATGAGCGCCACTCGCAGCAGAGGGCCCCCTTTCGCGCGTGGAAAAGCAGCCTCATTCTTTGTCTGAGGGAGGATGATGATGAATTCAGAGTTGTGTTTTAGCCCAGAAGGCAGATGCATACTAAAATTACAGTCATTGTGAATTAGACATGGAAGATGATGTGCAACATCTCACAGTTTTAACTTAGACATACTTTCTCCAAGTTGAATTAAATATGTCATGTTCAAAGGTAAAGACAATCACCCTTGGGATATTTGTTTCACTTTTTTTGTATTGAATGCCTTTTTGTCAGTGATAATTTATGAAATGTATTATGTACAAATGCATTATGTAAAATGGAACTTGTGTATTAGAAAGGTGGTTATGAAAGTGTGCCTACAAATTGACCTTTAATGATTATTTTTAGTTTTCAAATTGCAATTTTTAAATTACTTATGAAGTATTTTTCTAGTACATTTAACCTTCAGTGTCTTTTTTCTTCTACACAGGGAAGTCATTTAAATCTATATTTTTTTACTCGTTTAAAGCAAAAGTTTTGATTTGAACTAAAATGACACAAAAGAGGAGTTCTGTTCTTTTTTGAAGGTTTTTCATAATGAAACCTTTAACATGTGAACAAAGCAATTCGGAGCAGATTGGTGTTAAATGTGCCATTCTAAAGAAACTCACTGTATCAGAATTCTTCACAAAATGGTTACAGGAGTTATAGGATGTCTGAAGAATTTAAAAAATCTGTAAAAGCTATCTCACAGAAAGGAAAAAAAAGATTAAATGTATCTTTCTTTTGTTCTGGGCATCATATTATAATAGTTTTGAGAAAAGGTTTTGCCCTTAAGTATTTGCTTTTCTATTTCATTCATTCATGCAGGGTATTGTAAAGAAAACTGTACTACAGAAGACATAGTTTTATTCATAGTGCTACATACAACTTTAAGGATTTTCAATAATTACATTGAATTATAAGTCTGTACATTTTCTTTGAATTTTTCATTTTAGTCAACCAACTCTAAATGACTATCAGCAAGTCAGTAAATTAAGTGTTAGGAATTTTAGAGAAGAATGGCTGTAATTCCCTTCTAACTGCAGAGATATTCGTTATGAAATAACTTGTTATATTGCGATGTACTATTCCTAAGCACATCATGAAAATTCTGGAGTTAAAGAGCACTGATTAGCTGCTGTTTCATTACAAATGAGTATAATTAGCCTAGTTTCAGTAGACCGATTAAAGCCCAGTAAGTGAAACTAGATTTTTCATTTTCCTCATAGAGTTTGCTTTTTTTATGTTGAACTTTATATACCTCAGAAACTGAAAAGCACAATCTCAGGATATTTGAAATCTGTGCCATAGAAATTGTTAAAAATGTTTTTTGCATCTTCTTTGTGAGGGCCTAAATGGAGGATATATTTCCAGCATGTGTAGTGTGACTGAATTGAAGATGGGTAGTTGGCTGCCCTCCTCCTTCACCTTCAGCCTACAGAGCAGCCACAAGTCTGTGAGGGTAGAGGCAGAGAAAGCTGAGGAAAACAGTGTTGGGGAGCTGTGATCACTTTCAAAACGCCTCCGGTCTGCCAAGAACACATATCCTGACCACAGTTTAACACTGCACTTTCCTTCTCTCTCTCTCTCTCTCTCTCTCTCACACACACATACACACACACACACACACACACACACACACACACACACACACACACACACACACACACACACACACACACATATCCAATCTATCTCCCTCATCTTTGGTGATAACCAACTCTAGAGTGCAGGGAAACAGTCAGGGTCAGTGTGACAGAGAGACCAACACACACACACACACACACACACACACACACACACACACACACACACAAATGTGTCTATGGCAGTATACCAGACCTACTTTTCATATACAGTACACACATATAAGCTTCCACATGCTTTTCCTGTTGTCTTATCATGTCTTGTAATGGTTTTAGCTTGCAGTGCTGTCCTCATAATACTATACATTTTTTAAATGAAACCCATGTGAAATTAAGTGTCTCTACACATGATACAAACTTGACACTAAGGAAAAAATGTAAACATACCAAAGGTTAACTAGACTAAACAAAAAAGTATATTTATACTTCTACTTTTTGGTAACTCTAATTTTACACAATTTACAGTTTTACAATTTTACAGTTTTTCACAATACAAAATCTTTCACATGTTAAACTGTATGTAAAATGTGAACTCAGAAAGGATCATATTCAACATGTGTTCATGAAATGGTTCTTAAAAAATTTGATCGGTCCTTTTTTTTCAAATACATAAAGAGAATTCATTTTCGACAGACCCATTAACGAAAGGTTCTTTTGGGATTCATAAGTTTTTATTGTATGGCACCCAAACCTTGAATTGAGGAACATATTTTACGAATGCAGGTAAAATATTGTCTGTTTGGTTCTCGTTTACTTAAGTAAAGAATCTGAGATATTGTAAATATTAAAACTTTGACTACTGAATTGTTTGCCACACTGCAACTGAATAGGTATTTGTGAACAAATAGGTATTTGTGTTTGAGCACATATTTTTCTAACTATCCATGTTTGTAAATTCTAGGTTATTCACATCTTATGCAGACCCCTTTGTTGTAGTAACTCCAAAAGTTTCATGTTCGACAAAAGTTTTTTGCATCTACTTACAAAAAACATTTATTTTTCAGTAAAATTTGTGAATATGCCTCCCTCTTTAGGATAATTTATACATTTTAGATTATTTCAAGTTTTTCGCAAGTACTATTCCTACTTTTAAAAACAATAGTAAAGTTATTTTCCTTACCTTATTATACCTCACACAAATTATGTGACCAGTGTGAAGATAAAAAAGGCACATTTGGATGTGTAGCTGTGAAGAGGCTCAGGGCCATTGGAAGAGCTGAGAGGAGGGAGAGGGGAGTGTGGCAAGGTCACACAGAGTGTTAAAGCCTTGTCATAGCCTCTGGAGCTGGTACAGGCTTTTAGCTGTGCGCCATGGCCACTGCTGCCTTCACCTCCTGCTTATTTGTATAGAACAGGGTGTTGTGCTTGCTTTTGAATATGATAAATATATTGGTGGTTACTATTTTCTCTCTCAAAACTGAATGCATTTGTTTATTTAAGAAGTTTCTTATACTGTAAGTTCTACATTTGCTTTACTGTACTGCAAATAGAACTCTGTAATTATATTTCGTACTATATACGTTATGCAATGGATTATATAAACAATGCATTCTGTAGGAACAGGTTCAAAGTTTTTCAGTTTTTAATTGTATTAACTGTTTTCGTTACTTTTTTTTTTACTCTTGCTCTGTAAGTGACCTTGGGTTTGAGAAAGGCGCTATATAAATAAAAATTATTATTATTATTATTAATTGACAAGCATTCTTCTACTAAGGAATACCAATCAGACTGGAAGTGTAGAATCTGCAGGTTTGACAGAATGTCTGCATCTTTCTAGTGATATCAGATTAAGTCATGTTTATGTAATTATAACTTATTATAGTTAAAATGGTGGTTTCTTCGTTGAAAATCAGTCGTTGAGTGTTTTCCAAAGTGCCTGATACTCTTTGTGGATGATGGGAATTATTTGGACTGTATTATGTTGCATTGGAACGTCTGTAAAGGGCTGCTCAGGATGACTATGCTTGAACAGCCAGATTACACTAGTCAAGACTAGACTGATCAATGCCTAAAGTTTGCCGTGCTAACAGTTCTCTCTCTCCCTCTCTCTTTTCTTTTTGTGATTGTGTGTGGATGAAATAGTGAATATGCGTTTGTTCAATGAGCCATTCAGAGTCCAGCTTTGCCAGAGGGCCCACATGAATTGTTTTAAAGAAACTATAACTATGGATAAGGCCATCTTTATTTCTCTTTATTTAGGTGTCTCTCTCTCTCTCTGTCTCCCTCTCTCTCTCTCTCTCTCTCTCTGTCTCCCTCTCTCCCTCTCTCTCTCTCTCTCTCGCTCTCTCTCTGTCTCCCTCTCTTTTTCTCTCTCTGTCTCCCTCTCTCTCTCTCTCTCTCTCTCTCTCTATCTCTACACCATTCCTCTTTACACCCCTGCTGGCAGCACTATGAGGGCAGTACAAGCTGGCGGCCTCCACCTGGGCTGTGATGTCACGCTGCTGTTCAAGCTTCATTGTCCCCCAAATGGCAACATTAGTGAGTTCCCTCACTGCTGAAAGGGAAACTGTGACTGAAATGCTGTTCTGAGGTTTAGCCCTGTCCAAATTAGAATTGGGGAAAAAAAGAAATAATAAAGTCTGTTATTCAGCCTGAACAATAAAGCCAAGGAAGTGTGCTAAGTGGAAAGCCATGCTCTGTAACTAATTTAGTGACGTCTTGTCACCCCCCCACCAGCACTTTTTGCATAAACCTCTGGGTGACTTTTGAGAGAGCTAATGTTTCTGATTACTAAACTTTTTTCTTTCGTCTTTTCTTCTTATTCTTTTCTGCCCCCTTTTCTTTTTTTTGCAACACAAGTTATTTATGAAATTCCCTGAGCAGCTTAGGATAAATGACAAGAGGCAGAGTTGAGAAGCATGGCCGCCTTTAATATCATTAGAATAAGAAGAGGCCTGGTGTACAGAGTGTTAGCAAGAACAGGCGTGCTGGAAATGAACTTGATGGCTTCCTTCTGCAACGCTCGCTCTTGCCTGACAGTGGATGGATTGCCAGATACAAAGCTGCCGCCGCTGCCACTGCGTCCTCTGATTTAAATGTCACTTTTGAAATAAAAAAGGTATTGCTCTAGTGTGATTCTGATACAGACATTAGCTGGAGAGGGATGGTCTGAGTGGCAAACCTTGTCTTCAGAATGTTGGATGAATGGAGCAAATAAAACACAGGCTTGGAGAGGTACTGATGATTATTGCACATCTCGATGATAAACTGATGGCTTTTGCAATAATGAGATATTTTTGATATTGTTTCAGCCTTCAAAATGCACAGATATTGAGCTTATTTGAAAGGAGGCAGTGCGAGTTTATGACAAAACTTCACAGAGAATGCACCATGCATATCAAAGTAGGGAACAACCCCCAAACTATCAGTTCACAACAGTACACACAGCGCTCAAGAAGCAGGATCAAGTACAATTCTACTGGCAAAAAACAAACTTAACATGAGAACGAGTTTGCTCATGTACAGTACAGCACCTGTCCTGTAACATCAGCACAAGTGACAGAAAACAAGTGTTTTATCTAAGAAGTTACACAACTCTGAATATTGCATATATATACTTCCTTTGCCAGTTGTGACACACAGTTGTGACATTTGCTTGTTTAAGCAGGCCTTTCCAAAGGCAGAAGCAATAGCTGCAGCTCTCTAAGCATACATATCATCACAGCCTTAACAAATACCTTGCATCTTCAAAAAGGTAAAAAAAAAAACAGCTTAGCATTAATGGATATTAATATAGTAAGATTGTCTGGGTTTGCTGCAAGCAGAGCAAGCCCTGTTACAGGGATGGCCAAATGGAGGCAGCATTTTCCACTCGCAGACAACGCACAATGAGACACAGACCATGGCACACACAGATAGCTCTGCCGCTCACCCTTACTCTTATACACAGTGAGAGGCTGGAGATATGTGGCTGAAAATAGGGTTTTAAAATAAACCTCTGTTGCCGATACAGATAGGCAGTGGAGGCATCTTTACCCTGTGTGAGCCATGTACTGCAGTCACTTTTAGCAAATGTAGTTTGTAGTTATTTATGTGATTTTGTTCAGTTAACAGCCATGCATTGAGAAGCATGCTTTCTTTTAATTGCTTCTTTACTCATGTTGCAAATGTATTTTTTCAGTTAAATTGTCAGTTTTATTTTCTTGAAACTCTATTTACTATGAATTATTTCACTGTCTTTTTAATTTAGATGATTTATTGTCAGAAGTATGGTGTGAGCATTATATGAGCATTATGGTGTGAAAACACCAATCTTTTTGATTGCAAATGTGAACACAAATATTCAAACCAGTTGTAATTTTTGTATTTTTCAAGGAACCTTTTAGAAAGGATTGTAGGGATTTTTTTGTTTCGATTTTAGAGAAATATTTGAAGGCAAGTTTAAAAAATGGAGCTCCAAGCTCCAAGAGTTTCTCAAATCACAGATCTTTATATGCTGATCTTTGTGAAAGAGAATCTTCAATCAGTTGAATGAATTTAAAGTACAAAGACAGTAAAAGATTTCAAATGAATGAAAGAAGCCCCTGTAAATAAATACACATTGTATTGATCAAAACTCCCTGAAAGTCAAAATTCATGGTTAAATACCAATATGCAGTATATTATACAGGCCAGACCTAAATAGCACATGTGCCATCTAAGCCTAATGCATCTATTTTTCTTCTGTTCTTAATCATTTATATTTTTTAATAATTGGTTCTCTTACATAGAATTATTCTCTTAAAACCTTTGTGTTAACTTTAGGTGAAGGAAACAACATTATTTCTTGGGGTACTGGAGATTTCATTTGAACTCAAGTTAAAGCATTTTGCAATGTAAACTGTAGCTGGTGCATTGAACTATATAAAGAAATAAAGATTTTACACAACTGATTATATACTGTACTGTGCAAAAGTACAAAGTACACTGCAACATTTATTTTCTCAGAAAAAAATAAGAGTAAATCCCAAAAATATTAATACAGTACTTATTGAGTTTATTTATAGCTCTCCTTATGGCAGCACAGCATTAAACAGATTCACCTTTTAGAACCTAGTTTGGCTAATTGGTCCTTCAGTAGGTTAAATCAGTTGTGCTGCTGGTTTTTATGCAAATCAATGCAGCAGTTGGGAGAATTTAGTAAAAAGTCTGGAACCACACTTGTGCTTACCATATTAGCTCTTAAAATTGTAACCATTTTTTTTTCAGTTGATTTTTCTCATTTTTCATTTTTAAATTCATGTTTAGTTTAACATTTTTAAATGCAAACATGCTCAAATAATACACTTACCGACCAGGTTTTAAACACTTTGTGCTTATGATCTTACATCAAGAACTGCATGTCCTGAAAGGAATAGTTCAACAAAGAATCAATTAAACATTAGTATTCTTTCCCTTGATGGAGTCAATCAGAGATATATTAAGTGTCAAAATGCCTCTAAGTTCAGATTTGCAGCTGCTAATATTAGTAACAAACACAGCAGAGATGCAGACTTGTGGATGTGGACTGTGTGGTGCTTGAGTCTTAAACTAAAGATGCCAAATCTGGACACCATCCATGTCTTGGTTGAATAAATTAATGCTACGTTGAATTGTTTAAATTTTATTTTATTCTGAACCATTTCCTTTGAAGATGAACTGTGTAAAAACACTCGATAAAACAGTCTAAAGCCATGTGTCAGGGCAATATGTGTTTCTGCTGTTCTTTTAAAGAGTTGCTGCTATTACTATTGCCAGTTCTGCTTTGCAAATGTGGATAAATTTATTCAGTTACAAGACTGATATATAATCAGAATAAGAGCATTGATAAGGGCATAATAACAGGGGTGAATGAGTGGATGACACTTAATGATTAGAGCTAATCTCGTGGCTGAATTGTTTACTAGTGTTCTCTGCTTGGAGGATAGTCACATCTGTCTAGTTTCATAGGGCACCCTGTGTCTTTGTTAGATGGATGATGGACATAGCTTCTGCTTTTAGACCAGAACAGAAAATCAAATCTCCAAAGCTTCGGGGCTGAGTGGCACAAACACACACACACACGTACACAACCGCATTCAACCAGACATCGCCGGATGTGATTGGCTGTTGTTTATTGTTAGCTGGAGCAGCATGTGTGCTGAGGGCAAATTTGTGTGTGAGGCCAGTATTGTCCCCACCCCCCACCCTCCAGCTCTATTGTCCTCTCTACTAGCCACATTTGAACTTAATATTCCATGAAATAAGGCAGCCCATCAAGCTATTGTAATCGCATCAGGTTAATAGAAGTAGTGAAATTATTCGCACTCACTCACTCACTCTTGCACTCTTTCAGACTCACTCACTTGTACACTCTTGTCGCAGAGCCTAGTTGAAATCGCAATATGTTGTATTATATATTTTATTTCTCTCTCTCTCTCCCTCTTCCATAAAATGCTTTATTCCTTCCCTCCCTTCTCTGTAGTGATGATTATTAGGAGGCAGACTGAGTGGCTAACGCACGGTCTTTTCACAAGGCTCCGACAGCTTTTCAAATCCTAATAGGCTGTTCATTTCTTAGCTCAGTGTGTTTCCCCCTCTCTCTCTCTCTCTCTCTCTCTCTCTCTCTCT
>CM029380.1:8597577-8639363 GCA_017165825.1 Hepsetus odoe | reverse complement strand
CTCTCTCTCTCTCTCTCTCTCTCCCTCTCCCTCTCTCTTTCTCTCTATCTACCCTCTCCCTTCTCTCTTCCTCTTTTCTTTTCCAACCCTTCTTCTGCATATGCAAGGTGATGTCGATTGGAGGAAGAACGCTGTATTGCACTCTTTCCTGGAGGGTATTGGTGCTCTGAGATGGTGTAGTGTGGCACATGTAGGCCTGAAGGTTCCTACATATTATTTTTCTTCTCTCATCTTTGGTCAAGGTCTGAGTCTTCTCGCATTGAAAGCCCTAGCCTTACCAAACCATTACAGTGATGTGGATGGCTATGGCTAAAGCCCAGAAACTTGTGCTATGATTCAGTTTTATTGCCATTTAAAATATTTGCAATATCCTTTATAGTAATATGCCATATTGTTAACAGAGTAGCAGAATAGCACTGACCAGTGCTTGCTGATCTAGGATCAAGTCTACTTTATTGTGCTTTTAAGATCATCTTAACCCAGTCTTTCCAGGAAAATACCCAAACAAATGATCTTCTAAACCGGCTGCCTACGGTAGTTCATTTTAGCCTTATAACAGCAAGGAAGTTGTTTCTTAGCTTTTATTGGCACCCAACGCCTGTTTCTCTTTGGTCTTTGTTGGATAGATATCTGTTCAGAGTTCTGTTAACTTGTATGTTTAGATGCGTTTAGATATCACATAAGTGTATCTATATACTTAAGTTGTCTACAGGTTTCTAAAGATGAAATTTTGAATTAGCAAGATAATAATAATCCTTTATTGATAATCCTACGAATGGGAAATTTGTCTTCTGCATTTCACCCATGTGCAGCAGTGGGCAGCTATTGAAAGCGCCCGGGGAGCAGTGACAGGGACGGTACCTTGCTCAAGGGTACCTCAGGGCAACCCACTGGGGAGGGAATCGAGCCCACAATCTTCTGATCCGGGGGCAACTCCATAACCACTAGGCCACCGCTGCCCCACGTGAGTGAGTGTGTGTGTGCGTGTGTGCGTGTGCGCGTGTGTGCGTGTGCATGTGTGTGTGTGTGTGTGTGTGTGTGTGTGTGTGTGTGTGTGTGTGTGTGTCTGTGTGTTTGTTTGCGTGTGTGTGTATGTGTGTGTGTACATGTACTGGGTAAGGAGTGAATTTTCTCAGCATTCATCCAGACAAGTCCTCATCCCTGTTTCCAAAAGGAATAACAATTAGAACAAATGACCGACTGATTTGGTGTCTCCAACAAATTTTGGTTTCGTCAAATGGGAGAAAATTGCCAGGCTTGAATTAAGAGGGGGGCTTAAGGAAATATAATCAGTGGTCTCAAAATAGTGATTTTTGAAGGGGAAATTATGACCATAGTGCTATTGAAAGCTAATTTTGAAATAATTACATGGGGCTGTTCTCATGACAGTTGGGAATAATTTGGTAATTGGCTTCATGTTCCATAATTTCATCAAATGGTTGTCATTATGTGTGTATAATCATATTTCGTCGGTCAGATGGCATTGAGGAATGTGGCGGGTTATGGAGCGCGAAGCTCGAAGGGTTGTGCAAACCTTCAGTCTTGTGTTTTTTTTTTTTTTCAGCACTCCCAGTTAGAGATTACCAAGAAAGAAAGAGGGGTTTTGCTCTTATTTTACTTTTTTACTCTGAAGCGCTCTCATTTTCTCTCACCCAGTCTGTAGGTTTTTACTTCCCACCATGTAGCATTAATGCGTTTTGTGCATTATTCATTGCATCAATGAATCCCTTGCTCAGCAAGTGTCATTTGTGGTGAGGCTCCTTCCTCTACTCTATAGAGACTGGTGGGTATTTCCTGTTGGACTACAGCATGCCACTTCCTGTCTCTCTCTTTTTCTCTTTCTCTCTTACACTTCATGGCTCTGCTTCATGTTCTACTCATGGACTTCCCCACATTCCTTCCATACTGCCCAGCCACAGTAGGAGGTAGCCCATCCGGAATGACCTTCCTCTCAACCCCTTAGTAGGACCTCTTTTGCTGGCCACCGCCCTGCTGATATTGTCCCAGTGGCGTGAGAAAAACTCACTCTTCCATCAAATGATGCATGCTGGACAAGGAAATTGACACCATGTGCTGTTTCACAGGTGTACATTCTTCTCAGCCATTCGTCTATCAAGTTCAATTGATGTATCCATGCTCTGCTGGTAGATGTGTTCGGTGCTTTACAGAAACATGCTATCCATCTTAATAATGTGCTTCACAACGTTTTTATAAAAAAATTATAAAAAAAAAACTTGTGTGAAAATTTATGTGCATACAAATTCAAATGCAATTGAAATTAAAACATTCTAAATCCAGAAATATTATCAAAACATTTGATAACTTTGGATACATTTATTTACTCACTATTACTTTAGACACTTTTGCCCAATTTTGTGAATTTATACTTTTGCCTTTAAAGGCAGTTGTGTTGGGCTGAGAAAAGTTAATTTATTATGAATCATAAGAGGAAAACAGAAAAAGGAAAAAAGAAGATCTGTGTGTGTGGTGTGTGTGGGTGTGTGTGTGTGTGTATGCTGATTTATAGTAGGGCCAGAGTGCGGGGCCCTGAAGGTGCACAGGCAGTGCTTCAAACAGAGATTGCCGGTGGCCTCTGGTGTGATCGCTGACCCAAGGTGAGGCACTTAGTGATTTATCTCTTCCACTATCATCCCCTCATCTTCTCTCTGCTGCTGCCCAGGATACACTACATGCTGCTGGCGGCCTGGCGTGTGGGATGGCCTTTAAAGGCTGGTCTTCAACCCCTGGCAGCACCCAAAAACCTGCAGTCGCTGCTTTGCACTCTTTTCTTCTGAAGTCCCAAACTTCTAACTGCTTTAGGCTTTGTAGTGGAGATAGTCAAACAGAGGCCTTTGACCTGTGTATTGGAATATAACAATAGAGTCAAAAGTTGTCAGAAGGCTGATATGCTATGAGTATACTCTTATATAATCTGTATATGAGCACATGCCCATGGCCTAGCGGATGATGCTCAGTTATTTCAAAGAGGTATATATGTAAGGCAATGTGGGGCAATCAACAACTGTGCCTGTCTTTCTTTCATTGTCTCTTTCTCCCTTTCGTTCTCTGTCACATGCACACACAGGCTCACACACACACTTATCCTCTCTCTCAGCCCCACAGCTGTCGGAAGCTGAGGCTGCTTAATGGGGAAATGTCTTCTCAGCTGAGTGGATTCGATGCCAAGAGGAAAACCTGCAGAATCACCCCAACAGCTTCATCTGTGTGTGTACATATATGTGTGTGCTGGTGTGTGTGTATGTGTGCATGCGAGTGCCTCTGCTCTTGCTCTTAACATATTTCACCACTTGGGACTGCTGCTGACATCCCCCATACCCTGGGATCCTTCCGGAGCAGATTTAGAGTGATTTTCAGTGCAATTATACCTGCCAGTTCTGACTGGTAGAGTTGCCCTGCTCAATGTTCATGTCTTCATGCCGGGGAGCCAACCCAGGGCCCTCTACAAGTGCAGGGGTTCCCTGGCCAAAGCAGGACTTTTACTTCGAAGCAATGAACATGGACCCTTCTGCTATTCTGCAGGTCATTAGAGTTGTGTTCAAATGATCAATACAGAAATACTGTATTGAAAAAATCAGAATTTCTGTATTTACCTTTGCACAGTCAGGTCAAGAAGTCATTAAAGAAAACCAAGAGAATATTTATCATAGGGTTTTAATAAGGGCTGCATCATGTAATCAAACTAATCGGTTATAATCAATTCTAAAAAAAAAGTGGCCAAATGAATAATTATTAGTTAGTCTTTACATAAACATGCTGCTCAAATCAGGCATCTCCATCACATCACGAATGGTCATAACACACAGCCCATTCTCAGCATTAAGAGACAGAGAAATGAGATTCGCTAAGGTTCTTAGTGAGTATTAAGATTGGCATGACAGCCATGTTGTCAAGTTGTTAAAGTGTTCATGGGAATTGGAGTTTGAGGCAGACAGGAATAGACATTCCACTAAGTCAGTGTGATAACTTTAATGCAGTGTTCTCAAGTTCTATTTTCAGAGGAAGAACTAACTGACATAAATTTTACACAAAATCAACCAAAGATCAGAATTTTACCCTTTTATTCACACTTATGTTTATTTGGATTTTAAATCCAATGAGAAACAAATCTGTTAAGTTAAATATTAGCAGTCACTAATGGAAACCCATTGCAAAATCTTTACTGCAAAAGTAAATTGCAGGTACAGTAAAGGTACTAAACCAAAATGAGATATATTCATTAGATTAAAAATGATCAATTAAGCTTGCTTCTAACTGCTTCCAATTCAGTTCAAGTTCAAGAGACATTTGTTCACTTTATTGGAGGCACTATTTTGACTTGCCCCAAATCCAGTGACACTGGGGTCACTTCTCATCATACACTCCAGTCCATGATTATAGTAGTAATAAAATTGATACTCTGTATGCTAAATTTTTTATGACCCCAAATAAAATGTATTTTAATGCTTCCATTTTAATCAAAAATGTTTTTGTATGCATTCTGTAAAACGTGCCACATTGTCAATTACAAATGTGAATGAAGGCACTTGGTTCCTTCTATTTTCGGGTAGAAAGGTGATACTGAGAGGTCTTGCAATGTGATGGCCAAGGCACTGTGCATCTCAGGCTGTTTCTGTCTATCTGTCTCTCCTGATCTCTCTGACCCCTACCTCCTTCAATGAGGCTCTTTTCTCTGTGCTTGCCTAAGCCATATATCACACCATATATCAGTTTATATCTCTAGCCATATAAACATGGACTGCCTCTATCTCAGCTGCTCCCTGAGCTAATGAGGCCCTGCAGCCACATGACGTAGCTGCTCCCAACAGCGCAGCAGTCTGGGCCTTACAAGGAGGTTGAGTCAAGGTACAGAGAGCTTATCCTAGATCACTTTAAATAGGAAATCTGCACTTAGGGGGGTTACATGGGGAAAACTGCTCCAGTTACTTTATTCTCACAGCCTCTACTCTTCCTGAGTTCCCATGAACATGCACCAAGAACAAAAAAAACCTAGAGATAAAGCTAAGATGTGATTCAGCCCTTAAATATTAAGCCAACAGGGGTGAAGGGCTAGAAGGAGTGGCAGTGAGGAGGGGGTATCTTGCCCACCAGGGCATGGCAATATTGTCTAGTATTTGTGCTGTCACTCCAACAGGCGAGGCTACAATAATTCTTTTAAGGGGCTCATCCCTCATCTTTTGATTAGCGTCAGCAGTCTGGCCCAGCGCAGGGGAATCAGCCTAATTGATGCACAGTAATGTATTTGTCAACAGGAAGCAGCCCTAGTTGTGGCTGCACCACTGATGATGATTGCTGAAAACTTGTTTTCAGGAAGTTTTCAAGAAGTGTGCTTTTGTCTTTTTAATGGTTTTCTGACTTTACTTGAACTAAATTTTCTGTCTCTTTTAGTAGTTGAGGATTTTTTTTCTTTTACCTGGTTTTTGAGGTCAGTTATAAATGTTGAGGTGAGAAAACAGATTGAGATGCTGCAGGTAAGAAAACAGAATGGCTGCTAGAAAGCTGGTTTCCATGTCAAACTAAAGGATACTCTCTAAATAGTATCCTATGTAAGAACAAACTAGACTGCATGCCATCAGGGTACTGCTCCATATTTTAAATTCACACTGAAACATTTGCACTGTTTGTACATTGCATTAATTGTGCATGTACATTACAAGAAGGCCAATCAGAATCACTGGATGAAGGTATACCAGTATTAAACCATGGGTCTAGGCCCCTGAAGCTTTTAGGTTTTAAAGCAGTTTTAAAACAGATTCTATTTCAAGCTTTTGAGATTTTTTTTCAAATGCATTAATTGAAAAAGTAATTGTATATTTAAGCATGTGTTTGAATGGTTAATAAGTTATGTATTTTCTTTAAATTTTAAATTTCAAAGGTAATTTGACAGATGCTACTGTAAGGAATTTTTCTGTAGCTGGATTTGGATTCAGAACAAAAGCCCATTTTAAGCTATTATTCTGTATGTGCTCAGTGAATATAGAACAGTTGCTTTATATAACTCAGCTGTAAAATTGTGTATTATCTGATTTGGACGGTGGGATACAGGGGCCTCGGGCCTTTGGAAGGTACACATCTGGAGGTGTGAAGGGTAGGTGCTGCTTGTGGCCCTCACTGACAGCTTCCCTCTTCCCACACCCTTCCTACTCCACAGCAAATCACATAGACAAGCCATACATATTCATAACCATTGTGCTGAATGTCATGTTTACCCATCCAGGTTGTGATTACAATGAACTGTGATCAGGTATGTAAGTGAACCCCCCCTCAACAAGCCTCAGTCATCCATTTACTGTAGACCCCCCCATGGTCTTACTCTGTCACCCTGTGAGAATGCAGTTTGGAGCAGGAGCAGCCAACAAAACCATTCAGCAGAGCAGCCTTTGATTCTTCTTTGCCTCCGTCACTATTTATTCTAATGTTTTCTGCCGTTACAACAGTAGCTCATAATGAATTCTGATAAATTAAAGGTTTTATTGTTCCGCTGCCATCGCTGTCTTTGATCAGCGTGCCAATTACAGAGGGTAATTTTCTCTCTCTTCTCCTCTCTTAAGATGGCACAAAAGCAAGTTTCTGCCAAGTGGAGAGAGTTGACATCAGGGTGACAGATTCTTTTTTGGGAAAAAAAGAAAAAAATTCCCTCGCTCTTTTTTGTTTCATCATTACAGTTACAAGCATTCATGATTCTCATTGTCTTTCACCCTTTCTCCATATTCCTTTTTTAAGAGGAGAGGGAGAGAGAGAAAGAAGGAGAGGAAAAAAATCTGTTGACTCAATTGGAGATGTCACAGAGGAATCTTTAACCTGAATAGAAGCGTTTTGACTCTCCTTATAAGAAATGACAGATGAGGACACAGTCTGTCTTCATCTAGGCAGATTTACACAGACAAGTGCACTTCTCCTCTAACTAGTGCACAAGTCTAAAAATAAGTAAATAAAACAAACTAACATGCTGGGGGGCAGATGAGAGGAGGGAAGGGGTGGAATGGGGGGGGCTTAACTTTTTTCATAAACAATATATGAGATGCTTTTTAAATTCGTAAAGATTCACTGCTGGCTTCACCTTTCAGTACCTTTTAAGGAAGAGCAAGGCATGTGAAAGGAATTGGCAGGGTAAAATCGGAGGTGGAGCAGAGAGAGAGTGTGTGTGCGTGTGTGTGTTGGGGGGGGTATTAATAAACAGAAAAGAATGCATTAAGGAGATAACAGCTGATGTGAAGATTGCTGCCCCTCCTTCCCGTGTTCTGAGTGTAGCCTTCTTTCTGAAGTGGCCCCAGAGACGTTGGCAACTTCACTCTTGAGCGTGGCAGGCCTTCTACGTTGACATTAGCCCACTCTTATGGAAGCTTCTAGAATGTGTGTAAAACCATCTGAGTGAGAGTGGTCGGTAATTAGGCCTCACGGTTAGCCTTCGCGTCCTGCCGCCTCCTCCTGCTTGCTCTTATTGGGGTAAGTGGAGATGGGTTGTGACTGGCAGTTGTGCAGTGACCTGTGCGCATCAAAGCGTCCTGTCTTTATTGGGTTGTCTTCTGTCCACACTAATGGCCATAGGGGGGCTGAGCCCACACTTCACCTGACCAGCACTCACAAAGCCCGGTCTCTGGAGCCGACAGGCGGAACGGAAATCGCATTAACCTACCCCAAACCATAACGCATACACACATACACTCTCTCAGGCACAAACGCACACAGAGTGGGCACTTCGCTCATTTTTGCCCTGTTATCAGTGGTAGGTGTCAGTTTGGCTCACTGTTGTTTACTCAGCCTAGCCAGGCAGGGCATGTGTCACCTACACAAAGAAAGAGTCCCAAGAAGCAATGATGGCAGCACTGACCCTTGTATGAAGGTCTATGTCTACTGAAAATGCATTACTTCATTAGCTTGTTTGTTGTGGTTTTGCACTTGATCTTGTGGCCTTAATATATCTGATGGGTATTGAGGTTTGTTTAGTATGAATAAATGTTCCTTAGCTGTTCTTTTGGAAAATCTCACATTTGGGCTGAATCGATCTAGCCAGCTGAGAAATCTTAGAACCTTTGTCTGCACTTTATTGAATCAATGTCTTAATAGCTCATTTTGACAGTAAAATGAGCTCTTTTGCTCTTATTTCTTATTCACACTTTATACATAACTTTGCTGTATTTAAAATTTCAAAACACACAGTCAGATGAGGAACTTCCCTTCAATTTTCTCTTTCATTTAACTAACCCAGCCTCATGCATTTGTGGCTCCATGTCATGATTGACAGGAAGTTTAATTTCAATCAGCTGTTTTAAGCAGCAAAGCACACCACCAGTTTAATTTCCCAACACTTACCAGTAGCTCCAGGGCTTACCGCCATATTGTGAGTTATGAGTCTTTAGATGCTATTAAGGAGTTCTGGCATGATGCCAGACCTCTTTGACAGCTATGTTCTCCACTGGCCTTTTTAAGGCTGTCTTCCCTCACCTAGATGACTGAATGGGCTCAGCATTGGACAGTAAGTGGCCTGGATTACACCCTGCTTTATCTACATGGAGAGGCTATACACATGCCAATAGACACACACACAGACACACACTTTGAACAGTGGAAATCTAGGCCACTATAACTGGCAGAGTGATTGCCTGTAGGCTTAGGCCAAGGAAAAAGCCTAGAAGAATTAAAAGCACATTAGCCTTTGTCGCTGCCTCTCTTTTGTTGATGTTGTTCTTTTTCTGTTAGTTTTTCTGAATTCCTAATTTACGTGATGCGCTTAATGCCAGGAGGCATCACTGCTCATTTCCATGGTGCCCTGCACAGTGCATCCACATAATTCCCTACGCACAAACCACATAGACATAGCATCGACCCCTCACATTCCATGGCCAGTGTTAGTCCCCCCCATGGAACACTGTGGCAGTAGGGGAGGGCCACAGGCCCCTTTGGCCAGTTTGTTGTTTTTTTTATTTAATGCGCTTCTACTTCCATGTCATATTTTCCTGCCTTTAATTGATGCAAGCTCCAGCGTTGGTGCCCAGTGCAGCGTTGAAAGCGCTGCCTCCTCCAGACAGGCCCTTATCCTCCTCTAATAGGCGCCTTTCTCCTCCGAGGCCTTCAGCTGTGTCAGGCCACTGCTGCCTCGCTGCACCTCTGCACCCGGACGCTGCTGTGTAGCCCATTAGTTCTCTTTCCAGGCCGTGCTATTCCCCTTGCACACCCCTCACACTCCTTCCTCCACCTCAATGGACCCAAGGCCCATTCCTACTTTCCTCAACCATATAAGGAGGGATGCTGCCACAGTCAACATTTCAGTTTTTTTTTAACTTTAGTCTTTCACAGAATGATATCTTTTATGTAGTCAGTCCAGGATTGATGCAGATCTTGGATGCATAGGATGCCTAAGGCCCCATGTCCATGGTTCTATATGTGGCTTTCAACTTTTTAACCCCTTAAACTGTGAAAATTAACCCTAAAAATGCAGGTTAGCTGTGCAACAGATGTATGTATTATTTTAATGGTAATATAGCCAAGGCTAGTAAATACATTACAGCGCTCAGTTTTAAATTTTACCAGAGTATACAGAATGTTAAAGAGATAAACTGAGAAGAGAGCATGAGAAAAAACCTGACTCCTGAATGGTAAGAAGCCAGTTTACTCACTGGCCACTTTCCCAATCCCCACTCACTCATGAACAGGATGGATCGACGGAGCAGTTTGTTCTAACAAATTTAACAATCATACATCATTATTGCAACTTTTGGGCCAGATCTATAAAATCAATGCCTCCACAGGTTGAGCAGGATTAGTATTACTAACACACCGAGCGGGTGCTAAAAGCACCCAGCTATGGATCCGAGTGGTTGCTCAGATCAATGGCATTTGTGGACACTGAGCTCAATAACAAGCCCTTCCAACATTGGGTGGATGAAAAAGGAAGGAATAGATGTGTAAAACAAATTTGGCGGGAGAGGAGCTAATATCCTGTCTGCGCCTGGCTGAACAGAAGCTCACAATCATCTGGACATTCAGAGAGAGAGGGAAGAGAGGGAGAGATAGAAGGAGAGAGCAAGTAATGGATTCTTCTGCTTAAATTATATCAATACAGATCTTGGTGACATTATTGATATTTTCCTATCATTGATATTGGCAGATGTATTGGATGAATACATTGATTGAGGAAAGATGTGGACTTGTTATGCAATACTCTCAGTGCTGAGTGAATAGGATTGATCTTCCGCATGAAACACATACACATATACATTTTGTATATAATACCAGCATGTGAATTTTCTGTTGTTATGCAGACCACAACTACTATTTGTGATGAACAGGCTAAGACAACTCATCCAAAATGAATAAAATGATCAGATGAAAGCATAAGCTGATGTATGTTTGGGAAATTTTCAGAAGAGGAAGGTTCTGTCCTTAATTTGGACTTATCTGTTTATTTTGTATTATACTTTATGCAATAATATCATTGATTAAATTGTTGTCTATGAACTGAAAACGTTATATGATTGACACTAGGAGAAATGTTGTATATTTACATATATTTATATATATACTTCATATGTGGAGTTTTTTTTCTGACAATGACAAAATATACAGTACTGTGCAAAAGTTTTAGGCAGGTTTGAGCAAATGCTGTAAACAAAGAATGCTTTCAAAAATGGAAGTGTTAATCATTTATTTTCATCAATCAGCAAAATGCAGTGAATGAACAAAAGAGAAATCTAAATCTAATCAATATTTGGTGTGACCACCCTTTGCCTTCAAAACAGCATCAATTCTTCTAGGTACACTTGCACACAGTTTTTGAAGGAACTCGGCTGGTAGGTTGTTCCAAACATCTTGGAGGACTAACCACAGATCTTCTGTGGATGTAAGCTTCCTCACATCCTTCTGTCTCTTCATGTAATCCAGACACACTGGATGATGTTGAGATCAGGGCTCTGTGGGGACCATAAGAATTGATGCTGGTTTGAAGGCAAAAGGTAGTGACACCAAATATTGATCTGATTTAGATTTTTCTTTTCTTCGCTCACTTTGCATTTTGTAAATTGATCAAAATAAACAATCATTATTTATATTTCTGAAAGCATTCTTTGTTTGCAGTATTTTTTCCACACCTGCCTAAAACTTTTGCACAGTACTGTATATATAATACGATACACATAATATCTTAGGTCTAACTTTTACCTCAGAAACTAAGCTGTAAAAATTCAGTTTTGAAAATTAAAAAAAAGAAACTTTTGTCCCCAAAAGAAAGCATTTTCATTTTTCTATGATGTTAAGAGTCATTGCATTTTTTAGTCCTGACTTTGAAGGTTGTCTTTATGAGAATTGGTCTTGCATGTTGGGATTTTAGAGCATTCAAAGTGAGGTTAATTGATCACTTTTTACTTTTTGTGGTTGTGATATAATTGCAGCAAGATTCATGTTTACACACTATGTACATTTACTGAGCCATAACATTAAAACCACATACTTTTGGGTAGGCTTCCATGGTACCACCACATGGAGACATGGACTTCAAAAGACTTCTGAAGGTCACACACAACTGCTCCTGTTCTGTAAGGGTAGAATCTCTTTTTTTCAGCTTATCTCACCAGTGCTCGATCACTGCTCTGCCATCAGGGGATTTGGTTGCCATGGGTATACTTGGTCAGCGACAGTGTTTAGACAGGTTGTTTGTCAATGGAAGATCTACATGAATGATCTTCCTATAGTGTACTCTGCTGTCACCTGTTCCTCAAGTAAGCAATGCACATCAGAGCAGACCCCCTTCCCAGTGGTCCATGGTTCCATTCAGCTGTTTAATGGTCCATTGTAAGTGTTTTTAGTGGTTAATTGAGTTCAGTTTTTGCATTCTGACTGGTGTGCTATTTTCTGGGCAGGGGTCGCCTAGTGGTTTAGGGCTAGGCCCCATTATCAGAGGTTGTGGGATTGAATCCCAGACCATTAAGATTTCCTGAGGTTCCCTTGAGCAAGGTACCATCCCCATCACTGCTCACCAGGTGCTGGATATTGTTGCCCACTGCTGCACTGCATTTATGGATAAAATTCAGAGAATGTGTGTATTTGTGTATGTGACAAACACTCACTTTCACATCATCAAAGTTATTCATTTAACCTACAAGTGGTTTTAATGTTGTGGCTGCTGTGTGTGTGTGTGTGCGCAGGCATGCATGAAAGTGTGTGTGTGAGTGTGTGTGCGTTTGCAGCAGAAGCTAAGAGGTGAGGCGAAGATGCCGTAATTGGATCTGTAAAAGTCAAATTTCCTGTTTGGTGCCGAAGTCCTGACAAGATGACAAAGGATGGTGTGTTTCAAGAATGGAGATGCTTGGCCATAGGGATAGCATTAATCGTGAGGCGAATGACAGCCGGTGGAGAGTGCACATCTCCCTCAACTCTGAACAAGATGAAACAAAATAAGCATGACCAGTTTATCCCCCTGCTACTGTTTGAGAACCTTCAGCATCAGACAGGCCTTTTAAAGCCACTGCAGTTGCTTTAAAAGGATCTTTTTTTAAAATATAGACTTAAAAAACAAATTCAGCTTTTTCTCTTGCCAAAAAAACAGTTTTGATTAAGAATTAGTTAACCAGATGAAAACAAACTATAAAAAAGAAGGCAAGCCATAGCCAAGGGAAAGGTAATCATTGTTTAAAATGACAGTCTCTGAAGACCTTATACTGAGGGGGTGGGGGTGAGGGGTTGGTTTGAGTTAAAAGAGAAAAGAAAACACTAAAGATAAGCACTACACCCATTCACTCTAATATTTGCCTACAACGGACTACACTGAAGTCTTTGAATTTGATTAATAAGAGAACTTGGCATGGGTAGATAAATTATTGTCACAAAATAATGCTGAGATGAGTGAGTGAAGCTCCTTCTTTTGCCCATCTTATTCTTTTTTTGGCCGGGTGTGATTTTGTGGACCAGCTGTTTGCTTTTTGATTCCACATTCAAACAGTGACCAGGCTCTTGTCCAAACAGCGTGGTTGGCGCAGAGGGAGAGGTGGCCAGTGAAGTGTAGGCAAACATCCGCCCTACCCGGGGGGACAGTAGGGCCATCAATGCAGTAGCTTGCTGAAGACACAACTCAATGGACTGCAGGGGAAAAGTGAGAGACAGAAAGGGGGGGTGGGGGGGCGGCGTGGAGGACACAGCCTAGAGAGAGGAAGGACATAAAAAGGCAGATGAGTAGAGAGAAAGAGAAGAGTGTGAAAGAGAAGAAGAGAGAGAAAAACGAAGAGAGTTCTAATGAGGGCTCTAACTACTTTGAATGGGGCCAGAGATGAGAGATAGAGGGTGAGAAAACGAAAAAGGGGGCGTAATTAAGCAGCCTAATGAGTTTGTGCCTCTTTTGTAAGCACGGAAGGGTTCTTACAGAGAAGGGAGGGCATTTTGCGGCAAGAAAATCTTCTCTTTCAATACTGTCAAAGAAGTTTCTTGCAGAGCAGTTATCACAGCATGTCAAATTGCTCCAGCTTGAGAAATAATTTGGATTTTTTTCCCCTCGCAGAGTGCTGCGAAACAAAAGGCACCCCTCTGGTCTAATTTGCCTTAGTAGGGTCTCTCCGGGTGGGGGGTCTGTGCGGACAGAGAGGGGCCCTCTCTCCTCACTGGAGGATTAGGGGGTCGGGAGGGGTAGGGTGGGCTGGCGCGAGGGGGTGATAGAGCCTGCCAGCAATTTCACCCAAAATGCTGCAATTGTCCTCAAGATTGAACAGTGCAGAGCGGCAACGCTCATTTTCCCCTCTATTCATTATCTCTCCTGTATTTACTTAGCTTTGTCTCAAAATGGAAAAAAATCAAAGTGTTTAAAAGGGCCTCTATCATGCAGAGAAAGGTTTTTAACAGCACACTCAGCTCTGACATGGTTGAGTTAAAGCTGTGGGAACGCTTACGTTATGAAGACAGTATGAATAGCAAATGAGTACTTTTCCACTTTTCATTGGTATTATATACTGAATTAGATCCTTGATTTCTTCAAATTACATTTCCCAAGGGCCCCCAGTATAATGCATTTCTTTTTTTTGAACAATTTTGTGGTGTCAAATTAGCGCATAGAAAATTACACCATTCTTCTTTGATAAGAAGCCTTGCACACTATTTTTACATCATGTGCCAGCTCTTTTGATGATTTTATATTTCTTTGAAAATAAATCCCTTCATCAGGCATCCTTGGCACAAGATCATTGGAGCTAATAAAAGTGAGATCGCTGTGCTGAATTTACATACTAATAAATGTAGACAAAGAGAGGGGAAATATACCCTGCTCTGTTTACAATAAAATAAACTTAATTGACACTGTCATTTCAAATGAACTTTGGAGCTGAGATATTATCACATCGTCAAGGTTGGTCTTTTTTGCATTTACCAGTGGTTTACTTGACATTACTGCTGCCAGACCTACTTATCTGCTAGGAAGAAATAAAAGTGCATACACTGTATCACCACAGTTGTGGTGCAATATTTTACACTTGGAAGGAATTAAGTTTTCTCTGTGTGATGACAAGAAAATGACACATTCTGATTTCATTGCTGTGAAGATTCACTTACTGTTTTGGCATTCATTCAGACAACAAGGGCAGACACAGTTTTAAAACCTAAGTGACTCAATGATAAAAATGCTTTGGATTGACACATGTGGTGTTTACAGATGCTGATTCTGTAGAATTTGGTTCTTTTCTGGAGCATCAACATTTAATGTCTTCATTGGCTTCAGCAATGCTGAGATTATATCGTTTGAAGGTTCTCTATCCCTTCGTCCTTCATTTGTTACATACACAGAAAGTTAAACAAAGTTGATGACACTTACTTTCCAGAGACAGAATATTTGATTATTTGTGCTCTTGCCTTATTATTGCATCTCCTAAAGAATGCTTTGGCTGTCCTGGTAAACTGAAGATGCTGGGATCATCAAAGATGAACCTTGAAATTGAATGCTGCATAAAGGTCTTTGCATGAACAATATCAAGCTCTGTTCAAAAGAGGCTTAATAACAATGCTCATACCCCATGGAGAGTGAAGGCCAAGGGAGTAATAAGTTCAAAGAAAGGCTTTAAAGCATCTTCGTCTTTCATAAAAGATGTGCTTCTCACATTAGAAGTGCTTTATCATACTATTCTGACTATATCTGCCCTCGTTTGCTTTGCCTTAAAGCGCGATGGGCTTTGTGAAGGTATGTGTCCAACAGTGGGTTCAAACTTTTTGTGGATTAGTTTAGCTAACACATCATATAAAGCAAAGTTAGAGCACAGATAACTGTGATAGTCCTAGCTGCTTTGTTAACCAGCTCTATGAATGTGTAGAAGTCTTGTCAAATTGTGCAAGTTGCTAGATAACATACTGTGAGTACAGTATGTTGCTGCTTTCCAAGCTCTAAAGCCTTGGAAAAAGACTGAAAGAAATGTTCTTTTTTCCCAATTAATTTTTCACCCTTCTGGCTTAATTATTGCTATTTTTATAACAATCCATGGCTGATTTGAAGAAGATAATTAAGTAGGATATTGAAGAGGGCCTCTGGAAGCCTAGCACCAGCATATCATAGTGTGAGAGAACGAAGAAAAGACAGAAAGACAGCAGGAGAGACAGACAAGAAGAAGCACCATCCTCTCAAATTATTCTGGGGGGCGAGAGCTCCCAGGCAGCTTATGCTGCTAAGGCCTGGTAATTAAATTATAATTTAACCTGCTGACTCCGGAGTGAAAGGGCCTGGTCGGGCTGGGTGTGCAAGAGCACTGACAGGATTTACACTTAATGAAATAATAAAGCAACAGCGCCAGCAACTGCGGTGCCACTCATACAAGTCGGGACAGACCTCAGTCTCTTCCAGACTTCAGCCAGCCTGCATGAGCCTGGCCCATTGGATGTCCATAATTGCATATATGGATTTGTTGTGTTCGTGCATGTATATAGTGTTTGTTCAGATACATTATGGTGGAGACACATCCAGGTTTTAAATGAAACAATCGTGACCAAAGTCTTGTTTTTATTTTCCCCTACTTATCCTCCCTTTTTTCTGTAGAAACCAGTTGGCTCTTGCTGTGTGTGTGTGTGTGTGTGTGTGTGTGTGTGTGTGTGTGTGTGTTTACTGATGCCTTTTAGAGATGCCGGCATACAAGCCCAGTTCATAACACTACCTCTACTGTAATTCACAGATGAATTACACATTCTGCACACATTTCTGTTACGTTCAATTACTCTGATAGACAATTATCTCATCAATCCATAAAACCTTCAGAAACTTTATGGGTCATCTCTGTACTTCTTTTTGACTTTTCCAGTGGTTTTCATCTTGTTTGGCCTGTGTTTCAGCTGTTGTACTTAATATCATTTTACAGTGTTGAGTTTTTGCACTTTATGTAGGGTAAAAAGCTGCTATGGTGTTTTAAACAATGAGCTTGAAGAAAATCTAATCCTAGTGGGAACATGTTATAATGAGGAATGGCAATAAAGACTTGACTTGCTTTAATCAGTGAATGATAGAAGAGTTTCAAATTGGCCAACTAAGAAGCAATATTAGAAGGTGATTTGGGCTCTAGGGGTTGAAAAGGTTCATAAAATCAATAACATTGTTAGAAACCTTATAAACTGTGTTCTACCACCTTCTAATAAACATCAGAACACTCAATATATGCAGTACAACAAAATATTGTTACGTTTTTCTGAAAGAATATATTTTCTTTTAGGAAATCTGTTTAAAATTTTGTGAAAAAAGGGAAGAAACGGAACAGAACTATCCTAATACAAACCAAATAAGCGTTTAATTTTGGCTGAATAGCAGGACTCAAGAAATGTACCTGTTTGATTATGTATTTGGTTAGTAATGGCCTGGAGTTCCCTCATTCAAAAAATTACTAGAAACACTTCAACTTTTCAGCGGTCAGTCGGTTTAGGTGAACAACCACAAGGCTTTAAGAGGCATTAGAGAGAGATCTGGACAGTGGTAAGAGAAAATGACATTAGGAGTGAGAACCCAGGCAGCGAGAGAGACAGAGAGAGAGAGAGTGATGTGCACCTTAAATTGTGTGTGCACAACGCCATTTCGAGGCAGCACCTTCCCTTCTTGGCGGAGGCAGAGGTAAGATGGACGCCTTCTCAGTGTTCGTGTGTTAGCCTCAGGATCATTAAGCCCCCCCATCCCATCTTGCCCACATACTCCTCACCCCCTACCCCATCACCTCAGCTTAGGCCTGCTGATGGACAGCTCCAGTTAGTGGTCACTGTGACTCCAGAAAGAGAGGAGAATGAGTGGAGTGCAAATGACAGGTGTAGTTAAATGGCAAGGTAAGGACAGAGTGAGGCTTGAGGACAGAGCGACAGACCAGCAGCCAGAACAGCTAGAACCAGGGAGCTTATTGCATTTCTTATTTTTTCTTCTATTTTTGCAAACCAAAGTCATGAATATTCTATAATCTTATCTCATACATGTTAATCTTTAATTTTAATATTAATTGTGTTACTTTAATATTTTTAAATTGACAGACTTTAAAAAGTATGTTTTTCTGGAAAAACCAGACTTGATTGTCACAGATGCGTTTTTTTTTTTTAAATTTGAGGTCTTAAACCTGTCACAGAAATTTTGATTTGATTGGCCGTGTTCTTCTACCTTTACATTCGGGTAAAATTTTAAAAGGTTAGACTTGAAAGCTGACTGTATTGATGCAGATTTGAAATAAAGTCCTATGTCAGAGTTTTGAGACATCCCTCTTTTTTCCAAATTTCACTTTCAGAAAGTCATACATTTCCAGTGCATGTACTTGAACAGTTTAAGATGATTTTTTAAATTAAGCCTATGCATAAATTCTATAAACATAGCAAAGCAGGCTTTGAAAAGTCCTTCAAGAAGCCTGGGAAACTATTTCTGAAGACTTAAAGAAATTACAAGAAAGCTTAGAGTTTAGGATATGTTGAAGAATAGCTGTGGTGTTACCAAATATTGACCAAATATTTTATTTCTTTTTTGGTCATATATACATTCCCAAAATCAGTCAGTGCTAACCTTGTATTACTGAAAGTAAATAACTTTTCAACTTGTCTGGCCACTGAACGTCATTGATTTTCAAAGTCCATGATTTTCAAAGCATATTTTTTTTCATGTTACGGCCACCATTTTGTTTGATTGCCACTGTCATGTTGCGATAGATGGCCCCTCGGTTCCTGCTCCCTGCTGCTGATCTGCATCTCTGCCTTTTTTTTCTTCCCCTCCTCTTATAAACCCTTCATCCAATCTTTCTTTTTGCTTTTTTATCTGCGCTTTCCCACCACCTCCAGTCCAGCTTTCCTGTTAAAAGTAATCAGATTTTTCCCAGCAGCTCCTGGATGGAGGAAGAGATGGATATGAGAAGGAGATGAGAGAAAGAGGGGAGGACTGTGTGTGTGTTTGTGTGTGTGTGTGTGTGTGTGTGTGTGTGTGTGTGTGTGTGTGTGTGTGTGTGTGTGCGTGCGTGTGTTTGTGTGTGTGTGTGTGTGTGTGTGCGTGTGTGTGTGTGTGTGTGTGCGTGTGGGGGGTCATACACAATCATCAAGTCTGCTATTGGATGGCCCTGTCCAAAGGTCTCTTCTTTTTCTCTCTCTCACTGTGCATGTGTGTGTATGTGTGTGTGTGTGTGTGTATGTGAGCGTGTGTATGAGCGTGTATGTGTGTGTGTGTGTGTGTGGGGGGGGGGGGGGGGGTCATACACAATCATCAAGTCTGCTGTTGGATGGCCCTGGCTCTGTCCAAAGGTCTCTTACCTGTCTTTCTCTCTCTCTCACTGTGTGTGTGTGTGTGTGTGTGTGTGTGTGTGTGTGTGTGTGTGTGTGTGTGTGTTTTGCTATTGCTTGCTCTACTCCCCCCATCTTCCTAGCTCAACTCGTCCCTCACGTGTAAGCTGAAAATTTGAAGTTTGTTGACAGGGTGCTTCTCAACAGGCTGTCTTTGAGCCCGGCATACTGTTGTCTTGGTGGGATTTCATATGTGCAAATAAATAGCATGTGTGAATGTGTTAAGAAGGTGAGGTATGCCTGGGCTACTGACAGGTACACCACACACACACATTCACACACACACACACACACACACACACACACACACACCATCAAGGGCTGACTTTATGCATGCTATTGTTCTTAGCTGTCTTCCAATACAAGTTCATATCTTGACTGCAAAGCTGAAAAGCTTCATTTTAATTCCTCGCCACCCTGATGCTTATTATACTCACTCTGAATCCAGTGCCTATCTGATGATTATTAAAAGGATTACCATTGCTGAGATATAATTAGCAGTAATGGAGGAATAGCACTAGCCTCTGTCCTCATAATTATCGATGCAGATCAGCGGGGATTAAACTTCATAATGTAGAGATTGCTTGGAGGCAAAGTGACGTGGGGCTTTTTGATCTTTTGGAATTTGTGGAGTTCTCACAGAAATATGGCAGAGCACAGCAATGCCTTTCACTCTCTTTATCTCCACTTGACTATTTGAACTAGCGAGATTTCGGCAGGCAGACAGCCTTGTCTTCAGGCCAACGACATAACAGAGTGAAAACACTCGCTCCCGGGCCCTTTCTCACCAGAGAGAATACTTGAATGGCAAATGGCTTTATGCTCAAATGGGCTCTGCCAGCCATTTTGGCTCTGCAAGAAGGGATATTTTCATTGTGCAGCATTACAAAATTTCTAACAAGGTTGCTAGGATGAACCGTCCTGTTTTTAATGGCATCGTTCTTTATGCTCTTGCTTTTATTAACACTCCTGCACTGACAGCATTGATGACAGCCTATTAATATTACACTTACAAGAAATACTAAATCAGTAGAACAATGTGTGGTTTCACAGGAGGTGTGCCAATTGAATGGTGCGAGGTAGTTATACATTAACATTTGGGTATATTTGGATGACTGTGGGTTGTTTATTTTTTATTTTTTATTTTATATTATTAATAGTCAGAAATAGTAAGAGAAACAGAAAAAGACCACATTCTGAATCAGCCATTTATCCATGTAAAGCCAAATATTTCTGCCATTTTGTTATTCTATTGATACATATTTACAAAATTGCATAGTTAGTTACCTTCTAATCAGCACTTTTTTTCATGTGAAAATGTGGCAAACCTTAAAAGGCTGTTTGTTCACATGTAACAACTTTTCCTCATTAATTAATGAAAAACCTACTTAAATAAAAAAAAATTGTCTGAATTACGAAGAATTTCTTAGGAAATTTCTCTGCATCATTAAGCTATGAAAGTGAAGTAGTGTAGTACAAAATACAAGAAGAGGAACAAGGAGGAACACCATTGCTGTTTTGTGTTAATTATACCTTTGACAACTGTATGCAATGCTGTGCCATGATATGCTGGATTCACCAATTTCGTTACATGTGAGGCAGGACATCTATGGGGAACATTAGATGCTGGTGTTTTATTTAAATTATTAGGCCAGCTTGACTGGTATGTGTGTGTGTGTGTGTGTGGCTGTTTTTTTATGTTTGTGAATGTATGGGGGGGTAGACTATGACAGGTCTGGCAGGGCTGTTTATCTGTGATCTGATTCCTCCAGTGCCAGTGTGATGGACTCCCACCTCTCACTGTCTCCAAACACAGCATTAGACTGATGGTGTCACTGTAAAAATATATGAGGAAAGAAAGAGCGTGTCTGAATTGCAGTGATATTGGAGGGGAATTCATTGTAGTATTAAGAGTATTAGCTGGATGCCACTGAAGTTTGGTACTGGATTCCAATCAAACAATTCCATGTGATTGGATGACGAAATGTGCCATTCATATTTCCATTATCGCACAAAACCATTGTATCCCTGAAACAGTAACTTTGCAGGGATGGAAGAAACTCAATTGTGAGAAGAGAAGAGTTATTCTTTGAACAATTATTCAATCAAACAAGATAGGTTTGCGTTTAGTTCTGTTAAACACCAAGTTAGCGTTTTTAGTTCTGCAGTATAAATGATCAAATGAAAGTCTGTGTCACCTGAGACATTTATATAGACTTCTTTACATGAATTGACTTTTCAGAATTTGAACTTGATTTTTTTTTCAATATTTTGACATGTTTTCACCAGCGAAGATCACCAGTGGCTCATTTGTTTTGAAGCATTCATGCACTGTAAAGATTGGTTAGTCTTTTCAAACACTGTAAAATAGTTAAATGGTAAAAAAGAGTTTTAAGGTAAAGAAACAAATATGTGCATAAATTGAACCCTTTATGGTAGTGTTCATAAGGCTTTATGACATTTACATAAGCCTTTTATGAAAACTCACATAATCCTACAGTAACATGAAAAAAGGTTTATCCTGGCAATCCTTGCTTGTCACAGAGACTACTTTGTCATTTTTACCCTAGACAGTGTAATGACAGTGGATGCTTGTTGGAATAAACCTATGTGTTTAAATGTAGGTTAAGGTCAAATGTCAAAAAAGTCTTGTGTGGATAATAAAGGCTACACTATCTTTGAATATTCAATATGCATACATAACAAAAAGCTAATTGTCATTTCTACATTAATAGGTTGGTAAGGTCTACAGTTAGAGTAACAGGCTGAATGCTGGTCCCATGCGACTTCCTGACGATAAGCAGAATTGAAATGAGGGTTGGGAGAGTCATTCGCGATGCATTTGAAGCGGCAGTTCTGAAGTGTTGTGGAGCACGTCGTCTCCGCTGCGCTGTATTCACCCAGCTGAATGAATAGCATTTGGTTTTGTTCGATTGGAATTGAGTGGAAGAACACTGACATGCACAAAAATAACCTGCTTTTTCCAAGCACTGTTTTCTCTTTAAGAAATTTTGTTCCTTTTTGTTTGTACTCGATGTTGTAGGAACACATATAGCTGAGCATGTGCCTTGTTTGTTTGTGTTTTTTTTTATTAGTTTACATTCTCTCTCTATATCTATCTCTATCTCTCTTTCCCTCTCTTTGTTGTTTTAACCACCCCCCAACACCCCCATTCTTTATTCAAAGCTGGGATTTGTTTTTGCCAGAACCATGTCTTCTTACAGTCTGAGCTATATCGCGTTTCTGGAGTTGTGCATTGCAGAAAACAAAGCTTTGGCTTGCTAAACAAACCCCCCGCATATCCTCCACTCTGCAGAACACTACAGAAAGAAAGGTAGGCGCTTGATATTACACGTGCCTTCCTAGTTTCCCCTCACTCATTGCTGTTCAGCTGGGATATGCAGCCCTATGCTAAGAGGACTCTCTTAGTTTGAAGGGAGGAGATACGGTGCACCTGCTGGCAAAGTGCAGGAAAGAGTGTGTGTGTTTCACAAACTTGTGTGCCTGTCAGTAACAATGCATCTTTTACAGCTTGTTGAATCTGATGAATTCACTGTAGCTGTTGTAAGCCATTAGGGCATAGTTCAGTGTCTCCATGGACTAATTTTGTCGATGTCACTGACACCTCAAAGTACACCTTGTGCTCAGTGCTGCTGGCTCAAGCACTGTGTGCTAGCTGCACACCCATTACTCTCTCTCTCTCTCTCCCTCCCTCTCACTCTTTCCCCCCTCTCTCTCTCCGACCTATGGCGGGCAGTGTTGCTCTGATGACCTTCCTCATTTACCTTTAAATGCCTCAATTGGTGGAACATTAGGAACTCCTCACAAAAAAGACGTTCATTGTCTATGGCAAGCAAGCTATTATGATAAGTAGACATAATGGTTGTGGTAATTTTTCATCAAACTGGTCCAATATTCCCCTCACTAGGGCTGAGAAAGGGGAGCTTATTAGGCCAGTCACGCACACACATGGATGCACCATAATGATGCTTTTATAATAACTTAAAGGGGAAAAAAAGAGAATTGTCTCGTTTGTGGCCTTGTCCCAGTGTGTTTTTCTTTTTTAAGTGATATGCCATTGTGTGCTAAGCGCTCTCACGCCCCCTGAAACATAACTTATTTAGAAATAAAGCTGGCATTAATAACACGCTAAGAGGAAGGGGGAAATTTGTCTGCAAAATGTTTGAGGGATTGCTGCCAGGGGGGGCTGCAGATGAAAATGGCCTCTGGTACTTTTACACTGGATGCAAGCTGAGAGGAATATTTCAAATAAGAATAATGTCATCATGGAACAATTTGCAACCTTATAGGGCCATAACACCCACACCGTCTGAGACACACACACATATTCTCACACACACACATATACACACCCACTGATCTCCTAGGCCTTCGAATGACACAATACGAATGCCCTGTCCCTCATGCCCGGCAGATGATGTCTGATATTTCATCCTTGTCATTTTATTAAAGATTTAAACAGTTTTGCATCTCCAACAAATACATACTGGCCAATTTCTGTGACACCAGCTCAGATCCTCCTCAATGGATCCTGAAGAAGAGGGAGTGGAGGGGGTGAGTGGGAGTGAGTCTGGCTGATTGTAATGGTATATTACATTTCCACATGTGAATTTAATAAATGTAAAGAATGCATTATTTTATATTATCAGCTCTAAAGGGCCCCACTGTTAGATTTAGAGGAATATGACTCCTGTCAGATAAATGGGTGGATGGGAATAAAATGGATGCCATGATGAGCAGGGGAGAGAAAAAAAAAAAGAATCTCATGACATTATCATTATGAGTCCTGTGACTATTAGCATGTGCTGTAGCACTGGCTGTTCGTCACAATGTGATCTCCCCTTATTAGTATTAATAATAATGAGAATGTGCTGCTTTAATATATCTGTATGTTCAGGCTCATATTAACTGCTTTTGTGAGGGAATGAAAGGATGACTTCTAATGACATCCCCCACTTTTATTTCTCTGCCTTTCATCTCCAGACTCACAGTGATGACTTTATCTCCTCTCCTCTTCATGTCATTGTTTTATCAGCTGCTTTCTCTCCATTTCACCTCTATGGTTTTTCTCCCTTTCACTCTCTCTCTCTTACTAAATCGATTACATCCTAGGCTCCTTCATTTGTCTGACGTTTTTCTCGTCCATCCCAGGATGTTCGGTTCTTCCCTGTTCAACCCCCCCCCCCAAAAAAAAGAGCGTCCCTCTGGCTCCAAAAGACCATATCAATATCCGTGTCACCAGCCTGACACTGGGCATGCTGTATCAATAAACATTTTGCAGTCCGATTTTGCCACGCCTGAATAATTTATCATGCATTATTAGTGCCTTGTTTTGTCGAAACTCAAGACTAGAAAGAGGATCTGGTTGCTGGAATGATCATTTTGGATCTTTAAGAGCAGACCAGAGATGGGGGAAGAAAAGAATGCAACCAAAACTGTCCTGTAGGTAGCAAGGCTTGGTGCTGTCGCTGCACTGCTAATGGCAGAGGTGACCAGTAGGAGGTGGTGAAAGACTGACAGGGCCAGGACAAAGAGGAGTTGCACTGTTGATACTCAGCTCAAAGGCCTGTCATCCATCTTACCCAGCCACTGGCCTGCTGAGCCATGCAGCATGTCACTGTACCCAGCACCTAAGCACCAGTTTAGACCCAGCCTGTCAGCACCTGGTTCTAGCTGCGTTTTTAATTGTGGCCTGGTAGTTTAATGTGACTGTTCACCCCTTAAAATACTCTTCTCACAGAATTCATCCTTCCTGAGGAGTTCCGGATCAAACTAAGTTTTATATGCTGCCATCCTAAAAGCCCATTCACACAATTTTTCATTAACAAGTCTATATGCATCTAGAATTCACCACAAGGAGTGATTTTGTGTTGGAGACTACTGAGTTGAGCAAAATTCATGTCAAGTTCAATTTCTACTCTATTGGTCAGCAGTTGTTTTGGCTTTGTTGAAGTCTGTACTGGTTGCCCTGCTGCTACACTTTTCTTTCCCACTTGTTTTAAATAGAAAAATTAAAGACAGACAAAATAATATATATAATCTAAGGGCACTAGTATTATTATAGATTGCTATTGGCTATGTTAGCTTCTTGGCTAGGCGTCACACATGGGGAGCGGTGTCGTAGTCGTAGAGTTGGCCCCAGGATTAGAAGTTCATGGAATCGAATCCCAGACCAGTAGGTTTCCCTGAGGTACCCTTGAGCAAGGTACCATCCCCGTCACAGCTTCCCAGGTGCTTTCAATAGCTGTTGTGCTGTTTCTCAATGACAGGAATAGTCACTTTCACATATCAAACTACATACTGGGTTACTGACACTGACCACAAGTGACTTATTATTTTCACAACAGATCAGTGAGTTGCATTTTTTTTGAAGTGATTATGACTTAGGCAAGATTTTAAAGGATTTCAACTTTGATCAGACCCATGTAACCTGAAATTGTCTATTATGAAATAACTCTAGTGCCCATCAAGAAATTCTGGGAAAAAATGGTTAGTTAATTGGATGAAGGCAGGTGTGGCAGAATGTTAGTTGGAACTCAGCTGCAATTTAGCTTTCAAGGACCAAGCTTGGCAACCCCTGCCATAAAGGAGCCAAAAACACATTCATGGTTGGTTTATTGAAGAACTCTGCAACAATGTCCACAGGGTTTTTTTTAAATATAGGAGGACCATTTAAGAAATGCATGAAAGAAAAATTGGTTGCTAATAAGGCTCCAGGACCTAGAGTTTCAATCAAGTTGTTGAATGATAAATGCAGACAAGAGGCTATCATCTTGAAGCTTCTCCCTCCTGCTGTGCAAACATGATTAAGGATTTGCTGTTTTGCTCTCATGGGTTAAACTTGCTGGTGATTGTTCTGAGTTGTCCTGAGAACACTGTATATATGCGTGATTGCAACAGCAGTGCTTGTGTCAAAGCAGATAGAGGACTATCTTGGAGAGAAAGAGGGTGGATACATTAGTTGTGAATGCCAGAGGGTGCCGCATGCAAGCAGCTTGCCCAAAGTAGAGAAACTCAATCATTCAGCAAGGCCGGTCTGCTCATCTTCAATGAGGTTTCAGTTGAGGCGTCAGCATCCCTTGTCCTTCTTTTGTCAGCTTTCTCATGTCAGTTCAGGAGTATTTAAATCGAGAGAGAACAGAGAGAACAAACTGGTAGCAAGACTTTCCCTAGAATGTTTGCAAAGTTGCAATTAACCTTAACAAAGCAAATAGAATCATCCTGTCAGCTGCGGAGAAAAAGCGTTTTTACTCAGATTTGTTCTCCATGATCAGCAAACAGGCCTTCAGAAAATTAGTGTGGAGAAAATAGTAAAGAAATATCAATGGAATGATTCAATCTATGTGAGAGATTAAGAAAGCTGACCACTCCCTCCAACTGCCCTTCCATTAAGTTGCTGTCACTTTTGTTGCTGTGATATATATATATATATATATATATATATATATATATATATATATATGCTTAAAAAATTTATTAATTTTTCTCTGCATTTTAAAAGGGTTAGTTAAGGTTAGGCCAGTTATGTTGAATGAGCATTTTTAAAGGAATGACCCAACAGACTGAGCTGGAATCTGTGCAGGATCTCCATCTGTGACATAAATAAAATTAATCAAAGAAAAAGTAATATTTTGAAAGAAAATTGTTCCGTGCTCTATGATTATGATCAAACCACTTTATTCTCTACATCAGGCATACACAGAGTGTTCTAATATATGTGATGCGGTTTGTTGTCGGTTTGAAAGTGGAACGGATCTGAAGGGGGGAAAGTGTCATTTTGACTGCCTTGAGGATTTTATGGGTACGCAAAGCAGACAAAAGGGACAAAGGGCCCTACTTGCTACAAACAATCAGGCGATAAAAGTCAAGTACTGGTTGTTGTGGCTCGCTCTCATTCTTTTGTCTTCAAAACAACAGTGGAGAGCACATCATGAACTTCTCATCATGGCTAGAAGTGTGTATGTCTGCGTGTGTGTATGTGTTTGGAGGGGTGGGGGGGTGTTTGTTGCTGTTCATTAGCACTGCCAGAATGCCTGCAGGCACAAGGAGGAGAGTGAAGAGGAGTTTTGGAGGGGGGCGAAGGGGGTTTGTGCATGTGTGTGTGTGTGTGTGTGTGTGTGTGTGTGTGTGTGTGTGCGTCTGTGTGTGTATGGAAATTGACCAGTGTGGTGTAACTGTTTGCCTGGTGCAGGCCTTTGAAGTGGAGCTGTTCAACACTGCTGCTGTCTTTGTTCTTAGTAATTGCCTAAATGATCTCTGTGGAGTGTGGGGCCATACTACAACTGAACTAATCCAGAGCCTGCCCACTGATTTGACAGAGTCATTCCACTTCTGTATGCCAGTCCATACAAACCCCCCACACCAAATCTGCCATTCTGTTTCGTCTCTTTATTAGTCTAACACAGTAGGGAATGTGTAAAAGATGGTGTAGTAGGGGGCGGGTGAGGGAATTGTATTTGTTGTTGGGATGAGGGTGTGTGTTCTCAGCTTAGCCACATGCCTTTTGCCCCCGCACTTTGCTGTTCCTCCCTCTTTATTCTCCTTTCTACATTGATATGGTAAGAGACCCCAGCTTCATTTGCAAATCAGGGTGGAATAATTAGTCCGGAGCACTTAGCAACAACAACAATAATACACGCTTCTGATCCAGCCTGAGCTTACCCTTCCTTTGTCGCTTAACCCGCCGCTGGCAATTGGACAAGCCCTGCTGTGGTGGAGCCCTCCACACATGCAGGAGGTGGGGAGGCAGCCCAGGCAGCAGTGCAGGAGCATGGGCAGAGTTCAGGAGGCCGTAGAGCATGGAAGATGGAGCAGACTCCCAGAGCGGAGTCAGGCCTGGCCTGCAGCCTAGAGCAGCCCAGAACCCACGCTGGGGTTAAGACTGCAGTGTTGCTGCTGCTCCATTCTCTCTCTCACTCTCTTTCCATCTCTCTCTTTTTCACTGTCTCTTCCTCTCTCTCTCTCTCTCTCTTGCTCACCAGCTGAGGCCAGAGGGCCACACGCTACACAGAAGCCGGGCTAATGCCTGTGCTAGCAGGCTTCTCAGATCCTGCAGGGAAGAAAGGGAGACCCTTCACTCCTGAACAGAGAATCACGACACCATGGGTCTTTACTCTAACATTCTAGAATTCACACCCTAGAGAAAGAGCAAGAGAGAGAAATGGAGAGACTTAAAAAAAATTAGGTGTATAGTAAGAGTGGAAGAGTACAAGTATGGGAAATTGAATCACTCTTAACAGGTAGTGAACTTTTACTGCAACTATCTAGACTTAGGGGCATCAAATTAAGTGTGCCTTACATTACAGAAGATTCTAAAAGAAATGTAATTTGGTGATTATATAATTATATAAAATGAAAATAAATAAATAAATAAATAAATGGAAGATGTATCACATTTTCAGACCATTGAAAAATGGCAGCCAAAAGTGGCATTTTAAGTCATAGTAGTTATGGGTAGAAACTTGTCTAGCTGCAGTGTAACTTTTTCAGACAATTCCAAGTTTTCCACATTTTATTACATTTCATACTCATCTTAAAATGAGTCCATTTATTTTTTCCACATCAAACTGGGAAGATTATATATCTCAGCTGGCCTGAGAGTGCCTCCAGGAGGAACTAGTGGAAGTGGTTGGGGAAAGGGAAATGTGGGCTAACCTCCTGGATAAAGGATTTTAAAAAATGGCTGGATGGAAACTACACACAGTATTCTGAACAGTAAACTGAACAGCTCTGGAAACATTATGGCCATTGTGGTTTACATATTATATGACTGATCAGTCAGGGGTCCCACTTTAAAAAATAATTTCAGAGTAGGAATCTCTTAAGCTAAAACTAAAGTCAACTTAAAATGGTGGTCATGATACAGTGATAATGCTTGGTATGCTGCAATGTCAGATTTTTCCAATTACCAATAGAATTAAACAATTGACTTGTTTCAGACGTTTCAAAAATTCTTTACTTTCAGTTGAGGGTTTATACCTCAGACAGTCACTGCTATATTATTTGCCTCCTATATATAACAGACATGCATTGTGATATCACCAAACTAGTCTACACAGCTAAGTGGGTGGTTGTTAAGGTCAGTCTAGATACAGTGCTGTTACTGTTGTTCAGTGTCATGTCAGAACTAGCATGGCCAGTGTAATGAAGCAACCCACCCATCCACACTATCTACACATACCCAGTTCCTAGCTGTCCCGGGACAGTGTTAGCAGCAGAGTATCAGGTAGACCAAGGTCCCATATAAAAGCGGCCTCTATGAATTATAAATTATAGGCCACAGGAGCCAGAGCCTGTGGGATGCTGTGAGAGGGTGAGGGGGCACATGTTCCCGGAACAAAGGACAACCAAGGGAGGGGTCAAGAGAGGGGGGTGATTAGAGGATTGGGGTGTCATTTGAGGAAGGATGATGAAGGACAGTATACAGAATCTTCTTATGTGTGTGCATGTGCTACTTTCAGTATTAGTATAGACGTCTGTAGTTATGATGTGCTATGTAAAGGTCCTGAATCATCCTGTCTGTTGAGGTTATGTTTTGATGCTGTTTATTTGAGCAATGTCTTCTTCAGAGTATTGATAAATTTTTTCTAGACAACTTAAGAGCAGATGAAGAATTTAAAGTATTTTGTCTCTACTAACAGATCAGTTCACATGAAAATCAAGCTCCAGTATTTCAGTCTCGCTGAAACTGAGAAGAAATATTCAGAACTGTGTTGCAGTGCTTAATGTTTCTGCGGTGAGATATTTCTGTCTCTGTAGTGTGTGCAGATGTGTGTGTGTTTTGAAAGGCAACCTGGACTCCAGGCGGACTGTATCTGTGGAGGAGACAGTTAGGGTGGTTCAGCCCGCTTCAGTCCAGTCCAGTCCAGTTAGGATAGGCCAATGTGGAGTTGGAGAGGGGGGCCCTCTTTTGCCTCCCTCTGGTCAGCGGGGGGGCCGCTCAGTGGCTGCGGGATGAAAATATAGTTTTTTGGGGCGGCTGTGCTGATGAAAGCTTGATTGATATGGTGTCAGGAGCTCTGTGATGGATTAAATTGTGTGTGCAGACGGCTGTGGCCCCGGCCAGTCATGGCTGTTGCTGCCTTTTTCCGCAAGCCACCGCCGCGGCAGCTTTAAGAAAATTTGATTTTCGCTGCTCAGAAACACGCAGCAGCCCCCTTTCTCTCCGCTGCCTGACTTCCATTTAGTTTGAGAGTGCACAAGTGATTCTTTATTGGATGAAATCTGTGCTGGATTGGATAAAGTGTTAGAGCGCTGAGCCATCTATCACTATCACTGCCCCAGCTCCAGTTTCGTCTTAAAAGAAAAAGAATGAAGAAAAAAAAGGGATGCAAAAGAAGCGTCAAAGAAGGAAGGAAATACAGATGGCCATTGGATGTAGAGGATCTGAAAATTAACTCAGGGCATAAAGGAATACTTATCTTCAGTATCCTTTATTCCTGCGTCATTAAGCCAGTTTTCTTGGTCAAAAGTAGTCAAACCTTTTCTCCACAGGCCTGAACTCATAACCCGCTTGACGGAGGACTGCTCTGTGCCACTCTCGAGCTGCTCTCTATAGAGAGCGCTTAAAGCTAGAGCTAAAGCTCTGAGCAATACATTGGGGAGCAGTGAGCTAGTTTTGGCCCTAGCACCTTTAAAGCTTGATCCAAGCGCCTGCAGCCATTTCCTGCCTCCGCACTCAGATAAACATCCCCCCAGGTCCAAGTAGAGATGGCCACAATGGTGCACACTTTCTCTCTCTCTCTCTCTCTCTCTCTCTTACTTGCTCGTTCACTGTCCCTGTCCTTCAGACAAACCAATTAGCCACTGATGTTTGTTTGCGCTGATCTGACCATATCGCGGCCATCCATTTTTAAACAGAAGGCCTTCTGTCCCCCTCCTTCCCCATTAGTGCTGCGCTCTGAAGAGCAAACGGCTTTAGCTCAGGGCAATGCTGCTGATGTGCTTGCTGCAGCTACACACACACAGACACACACACACTTTTACACACATCTACACACTTACAAACATCAGCATCCACAAAAAAGAGGGCAGAATGAAAAAGGAGGCAATGACAGAGAGAGGAGAATTATTTAAAAGCAGCATGTATTTCATTTAGTTATCAATAATTCATTGTAAAATGAGCAACGGTTGATGTAAATCTCCCTCTTTTTGCACGCCCTTACCCCTTAAACCAGTCTGTGGCTGGAGTGTCCTGAGGCATTCTGCACCCAGACTCACCATTTCCCCCACCTCAATTAATCATGACCAGGCCTGGGCAGCACTTACAGGTCAGGTTGGCAATCCAGGATGAGCAGAGGGAAGCAGGACCGCACGGAAAAACTCCAGAAATATTTTATTAAGACTATTAAAGCACACTTGCTTGTTGCACATGTACAAGCACTTCTGAGGGCCGGCTGAACATGATCTGCGTCATGGATAGCAGAGTGAAGTGGGCTGAGCATCATTGACTGACACAAATTGTCTGTGGAGAAGAAGTCAGCAAGGAGGTTGAGGTGCAGGTACATGAACCAAACCCTCACTGCATGGTATAAAGTAGTCAATAGTTACTCAAGAATTGACTGTTAAACCTAGCATAAAAATATAATGTGATTTTAATTATTTCTCATAAATAACTAATCTGAGCAAGCAGAGAAGTTTTGCACATCCAGAATTTCAGGCTGTCTAAGGAATTATTTTTGTGATTTGAATTTGAATGAAGAATAATAAATGTTGTCTTGTTCTTGGACAGACATCTTTATTATGTTTTGCCACGTTTACTCGATTACAGTAGAACAAACATACTCTGAAAAAAAAAAAAAACTGTTAATGACTTTGTTTTGGGGCTACCTTGCTCAGGAGCACCTCAGGGCCACTTACTGATGTGGGATTCGAACCCCATGACCTTGTGCCATTTCTGAGCAGCAAAAATAACATGAAATATAAACAAATGTATTTTTCAAATGGAGGAACAATACGAACATGATTGTCATCACTGGCCACATTAACCTTTCTGACCATACACTTTTTGAAAAGCACTTTTGCAAACTATTTATTTTTATTTCAAGTTTATCTGAGGCCCATTCTCTGCTGGTTAACTAAAGAGAAAGATGATATCTAAGGGTTAGGGGCAGGCTCCCTTTGATAGTGCACAGACTATCATTAAAGTGTTTCTGGGCCCCTTAGCTAAAAATCCACCATTCTCAAACACCTGACCTGGGATAATGGTGAGTACATTTTTAATGCATCATTTTTTTAATAAGTTCGAAAATTGCCGAGACCTTCCAACAAAGGAAAGTAGTGCGCAGCGGAGCCCCGACAGTAATAATAAAAGGTAAGAAAAGTCTTTTCTCTTTGGCTCCTTTTAAGTTGCCAACATCCAAAGACTGCAGCAAACTAGCAGAAGAAAAAAAAAATCATTACGCGCTTGTTTCATCTGACTCTTTCTTCCTGCGTACAGAGGCAGTGGAGCTGATTAAAGGTGACTAAAATCTAAAACCCACTGAGCTGCTGCTGCCTCTCCTTCCTCCTCTCCTCCAACTTTTATTTTTAATGGAGGATCTGCCCTGAGCTCGTTTACTCAGGAACAGACGGATATAAATGTTTTAAATTTTTTCCCTTTCTTTCTTTTTTCTTTTCCCCTCTCTTTCAAAAAAGAAAAGGGAAAAGGGAATGGAAGGAGGAAAGGATGGGTAATCGGAGAAAGATTTTAATCTTAATAATTCATAATGCGTTCCCTCAATCCCTCTTCTCCCCCCCACACACACCCCCAGCTCTTTTCTGACTGTTGTTTGATGAAGATGCAGGCAGGGGCTTGTGTTTTGGAGCCTGAGTGCTAGGTAAATGCGGCAGGGCCGGCCGCTCTGTTAGATGGCCAGCTGATAAGGGCAGTTGCAGAGTAGGGGACCCAAACAGTATTACGCTGCAGGAGTGATGGCCGCCACAGACACAAACAAGGTTAGCGTGGCGTGAGAGGGCCCGGGGGAGGAGGAAGAGGCCAGCATATCTGACCAGATCACACACTGATTGTGCGCCTACACAGCCAGGGGAAGAGTGGATTTGAATTTAAAGGAGTGAAGATTGAGCGCGTGGGTAGTGATGCCTCTTAAAAATAAAGGTGCCAGGAAGGATTCTTTGGAGTGATGCGATAAAAGAACCATGTGTGGCTCAAAACTGCAAAAAACATTTTTGGTAGAGGATTATTTGTAGAATATTCTTACTGCTCTTAAAAATAAATGTGCTAAGACGGTTCTTGTGTAAAGCTAGGGAAGAACCATTTTTGATTCCCAAAAAACCCTTTGAATGGATGGGTCTTTAGAGTACCATGCTTGAAAATGAGATGTGTGAGTGAGAAGAACATTGTGAAGGTAATAAAAGCCTGTACATAAAGTTATAAGAATAATCCTCAAATGTGTGAAGAACATTTGCATTATGTGAAGTTCTGTATTCCTTTAAAAGGTTCTTCACACTTTTTAAAGAATGTTCAAAGAATGTATATACTGTCTGCTGAGGATTCAGATCTCTAAAAGTTTGTATTGATTTGCATTGATTTAGTACAAAAACTTGCTTAATACAGGCTTTATGTGTCCTAGAAATAAATGTAACTAAAAGCTTTTTTAGAAGCAGTTCCAAGGAAGAATTGCTTTTTGTTCAAACATTCAATTGAAGGTCCTAAAATATTTTATTTGTAAATAAAAATTGCTAGCGTAAAGAGCCTTTCCAGCCCTGGTGTTTTCTTTTTCCTGTGTCAAATTGTTAAAAATTTAAAAAATCAAGAGAAGACACAACTTTTCGTGACACTGCATTTATTGTTCATGATCTTAATCACCCAGTAAATGGCGTACAGTACAGTACATTTTATTATCGATCAACATTGCTAAAGCTTAAACCCAAAATTATAACCATTATAGATGATACTTCGCCCAGAACCATGTGTGAGTGTGTGTTTGCCAGTAGTTATGCGTATTATGTAGGAAGAATGTTTGCAGAATGCCCAGAATGTGGCTAAGATGCTGTGTGATCATGGAAACCCCTGTTGCATCACTTCGGATAATATTTGCTGGGAAACTGAACCAGGCTTGAGTGATTGCTGTAATTGGCAACGGTATCATTGGCATTATTACATAGATCAATGTAGCTTCTCCTCTTCTTCAATCAATCTCCAATCCTCTCACTGCCGGCAGCGTCACATATTCAAAACGCGGCACGCTAAATGTCAAACTTAAGTATGATGGCATCCTCTCCTTTTTTCTATTTAAATGGTCCTATTTTGCCTATGAGTCCATTAAGGTGCATGTTTGCTGGGTGAGATGATGACAGAGAGAGGAAGAGAAATGAAGAGAGAATGAGCGAGAGAGTCAGAGGGAACAAGGGGAGTAGGAGAAGAGGAAATGAGATGGAAGGGCTGGAGCTGTGTGATCAGGCTCTGGAGATTTGGCACAAGCAGAACATCCTCCTATTCCTTTCCTGGAACCTGGACCCTGGAAGTTTCCCACCCTGCACATTTTATGCAGGACTCAGAATGAGTTTAATAATTAGCTGATTAGCTGGATTAGTCATATTAGCTCTGCAAAGCCTGAGGGCCTGAACAAAAAAACAGACTTTAATTCCTCTACATGATGTGGCTTCATTGTAATAACCATGTTATAACCAATATCTTAACCAATATATAAATATCTTAAGATTGATAATAGAATGATAAATGATAAAACGATGGACTAACAAATTATTGAACTAAAATAATTTTTTGATAATGCAATGCAAAATAGTCTGTAAAAGAACAAAAGCAGTGTTCAGTAATCATTTCCTTTTTGATTTTCTAAGTCAAAATATATACACATGAACTACAGGGAACATAATTAAATATGGCTTTTTTTGCCTTAAAAAAACTTATTTTGTAGTTATTATAGTTTTATAATACTATTATAGTTTTATGATAGTTTTTTAATTGAGCCAGAAACTCATACAGTCCTCTTTTCCCAGTCTTCATTTTCAGTCAATTTCACAAAAAATTTATTTGAATAGGCCCCTTAACTTCTATACGCCGCTGTTTTTTTTTGACGCTATTTTATTTAATTTTTTTGGGTGCACTTTCACTTATAGTTTGTAAAAGAACACAGAAATGTTTGACTCAGACCACCTATTGTCTTCTATTGTTAATGTGTTTGAGTCAATAGTTTTTCTGTTCTTTTCTTACAAGGAAATTGTTGTTCATGGGTATTGATTGTATGCTACATATGTGGCAGACTCAGTTTAGGCTGAAATTGGTTGAGGCAATCTTTAAGTTTAGGGATTTGTTTCCCCAGTCTAAATTACATATGTGTAGTTACCAGATAATTTGCATGTATTAAACTAAATTAAAATAGTCATAAGTCATAAAAAACTGTAAAAACTCCCAGTGTCCTTTCTCACCACTGCTCATTATGCTCATCACCTACACCAACAGGTTGCCATTAAGGAAGAGGTGGCCTTTTGATTTTTCTAGAGGTCAGAGTTCAGCAGAGGTGAAGGACCCTCCTCCCCCATGCTGCTCTCTTTCCCATCTGGAGTGCTTCTAGGAGTCAAGTTCAGCTACAGGGTCTGGCCTGGCCTGTCTGGACGTCACGGCCATATGGGTGCATCTGCATACAGGGAGCCAGCTGACTCAGCCCTGCTCAGCACAGGCTAACCTCAATTGAGCCCCGGTCAGGAAAAGGAGGGGAGCTGAGGGGAGGGCAACCCGGGTGACTTCTAAAAAATGATTTCACCAAGTGGGGCCAGGCAGGATGGCAGATCCCTTTATATGTGTTCCGTGCAACGCAAATCGATTTTTAAATCAACTCTGGTAGCGAAATGCCCCAACTGGTTTTCGTTTATTTTAGCATTTTGTGTTTTATTTTTTTATTTTTTGATGGCATGCATAATTTGTATGCTTCTTGGGAAATGAGTGACAATTATATTGGGGGAAGCAGTTGCCTTTGAAAATGGTTTCCTTTTTTTACCTTTCCTCACATTCAAATATCTTCTGAAAATGCTTTCCCGTATGGCGTTGCAGCTCAGATCATTGCTTTCAATCACCCATGATAAATCAAAACTTTTACCTTATTTCCTCCATTCCCATCTGTTCAGCCTCTCTGATTGTCATTATGAGATTGTAAGCATGCAAGGGCAGCAGTAACGCTCCTTTGGCAGGCGAGCAGTGCGTTGAGTGAGTCGTTGCTCACAGGGGCCATTAAGAGGATCTAGCTTTGCCTGAAGGTGCCAGAGGCCAGTTGCTCCGGCGCTGCTCGGACACAGCTCTGCTTTTGTTGTCTATTGTCTGGCTGACTGGCCCTCTCCCTGCTTGTGTGCTAGACTTTTGACCCTTTTTTTTATTCGGCTGTCCAATTCCAGCTGCCCCTGCACGTCCAGCCGGCGTTAAAATACACAGCAGATGCTTTGGGGTTACTTGTGAATGAATGCTAATGGTATTCTGCTGGGATACCAAATCATTTTCACAGTCACCCACAAAATACATTTTTGGAATATATTCAGCACCCAAATGCTCGGAGATGGAAAAATCTATCACATTTATTTATTTATTTATTCAGGGCTGTGTTTTTGGTCCTATACTTAGGTGAAATAGGAAAGGTTGTTTATTTATTTCTTTATTTATTTATGGTTAAAAAATGAAAAAAAGGGTTTGATGATTACGGGTCATGCTGTGTGTATTTGTATTTGAATGACTGAAGGACAAAAAAGTGCTATGAGAGTCTCACATGTCCCTTGTGTGTGTGTGTGTGTGTGTGTGTGTGTGTGTGTGTGTGTGTTTGTATGACCAGTCTCATGTGGATCAGTCATGGTGTCACAGTGGCAGTGGCTTTAACTCCCCTCTCTCTCTCTCGCTCTCTCTCTCTCTCTCTCTCTCTCTCTCTCTCTCTCTGGCTCACTCGCTTCTCTCTCCTCTTCCCTGTGGCTCTTAGTTGGGTCAGAAGAGAAGCTGGACCACACGTTCTGCTGTCGGATAACTGCTGGAGTTGGAGAGAAGAACTGATAGTGGAGGGGAAAGAGCTCAGGTAAGGCCTTTATTGTGTCTGCAGTGCCACACTGTACAGGAGTTTCACCTGTACTGCTGGGATTGATCTCCCTCTCTTACACACACACACACACACACACACACACACATACACACACACACACACACACACACACACACACACACATACACACACACACACACACACACACACACACACACACAGTTGTGCAAGTGTGCACATTCACACTCAAATGCACACACAGCAACTCACCTTTCCCAACTCACTCCTGACTTGCATTACACTTTTGACTGATGTTGTTTTGACATTTGCTGCTGGTCTTTGCATTATGCTGCTATGCACATTATGTCTCACTTTTAATACTGTATTTTTCATGCTTGGGTGAAATAACAAGCAGCATTCATGACATATCATTTATCTCGTTTTGTGGAAAGTACTTGGCTTTTATGAACTTTTTATTATGGCAGTACTGATTTTTTATTTATTTATTTTTAATCTCCAGCCACAGGCTGCGGCCTGCTTAACATTGTGTGTTTTATTCTAACTTGTATGGGTCTTCTGCATATACATTTAAAAGTAATTTTCCTGCTTCTGGATCTTGATGTTCTTTACAGTTACATTACTGTTATGTATGAACACAAAAGAAAAAAAGATCATTTTCTTGTTACTCGTGTTCTTTTCAAGCTGATGGAAGCTGTCTGGAGTTTTCTGATCTCTATCAGTTTTTAACAGCTGAGGTACTGACGTCACTACCCAAACCTGACTGGAGGTGGACTCGCTGAGGGATTTAACTGACCTTGCATGTGTAGTTTCTTAGGAGTGGACAAGACTTTTCTGTAAATGCCACACACTTTTATTTTTTCTTTGCTACTCCTGAGGACAGAGTTTTGTGGTGAAATGCAGAGAGCGAGGACTAATTGCTGGTGGGTAGAAGGTTGGGTTTTGTACAAATCTTTGGCCGGTGGCCTTTCTGAAATACCAGTGGGCCTGTCCGACTGCCGCTTCATGGTGTTGCATTGTAATTCCATTTTAACCACATTATGCTTCCATTTAGGGCCAAGGGCTGGAGTGGGGAAAACCAAGCAGGACTTTGTTGTAAACTTAATTCACATGTACGCAGACCTGGGCCCAAGAGGTTAATGGCTAACAAATTAACCCCTCTGGCATTATCTTACAAATAGCCCGCAGCATATGATAACCTATAATCAATATCAGCAATTACGTGTCAGACTTCGGCTAGTGTCGCTGACCCGCTGCCCATGAAGGGGTCTCACCGGAAAGAGGATCTCTCTCTGACCAGGCAGAGAGGCCCTAATGATGTTATTACCAGGATTTAGGAAAGAACACACACACCTGGGACCACCTCTGTCCCACTGAAAGTCTGTGTGTGTGTGTGTTTCTCTCTCTCTCTCTCTCTCTCTCTCTCTCTCTCTCTCACTCTCCCTCTCCCTCTCTCTCTCCCTCTCTCAGTAGTTTAATGTAGCTTAAAAAATTATATAGTGGTTTTTAGTTGAAGGATCATTTTTGTTCCATATTGCATTTCTTTTCTAGCTTTATTTTTCTTCATATTTTTATTTTTTGCTTTGTATTATTTATTAATTACCTTGTCTTTCTGTCTTTCCTCTTAGCTCTTCCGTCTCTGTTGGACAGAACTTACTCTATTGAAAAGAATAAAACAAGCAAGCTTATATATATTTTTTACTTTCTTTTCAGTCTATGTTCTTTAATGCCTGCTGTACACTACAGCATGTCTTGCTTCTTTCAGTACCCCAAGTGTCATTTATTTGTAGGTTTTGGTATGATTTATAAACATTTTTACAACAGGTGTGTTCTCTTTAAGTGCCCTCACAACCCTTTTCTATTTGCAGTTCATTCATTGAGACATTTACACATTTTAAATAAAGGATGCCCTTCTTCTGATTTTATAGAGCTAATGAATACAATTCCTATTTGAGTGACATTTAGATTCAAATATTAATTTAGTGGAACAATCATACAGTTAAGGGAACACTGCATTTCTAATAATGACGTTTCTATTGTTAGGTATTTGAGTGTATTGGTCTATTGGTTTGTCTGTATTTAAATTTATCCTTTTACAAAGGTTTTTTAGTGGCCATTGATAAATATGCTGTTAAGTGAAAAACACAAATAAGACTGCATGAATAATTTCATATCCTTTATGGAAAAGTCATATATAATATAATAAGAGGAAGCTGTCAGGCGTAATAGGGCATTTCTGCTGGGCATATAAGAGTTGTCTCCACTGTGGCGATATATGGTTTTGGACAGCTCACACAGTACATGCTACATGCTGAATTTGGATCACATGTGCAATCACATGTACACAATATGTATCACTAGAAATAAAGAAAAACAGTCAGCAAGTGTCAAATATAGTTATAGTGTATGGCTTTGCTGTAAAGGGAGTAAGTTTGGGGTATTGTTGCTTGATTGGGATAAAAAAATGCAAACTGATACACAGTGGATACATTAAATGGTTCACCACGTTTTGAGTCCCTGTAGTTCATTTCCTGTGCTTTGTGAATAAATTGTGGATATGTTTTTAATGTGGTTTTTGAAGCAGATATGTGTGTTTATCAGTTGACTTTCGCGACTCTAATTTTTTGAACGCTAGAAGAGATTTGAAAGAGTTTCTTTTTGCTGTTTGTTTATTTCGTTTGTGCATAAGCGAGGAGGTCTGAAAAGCCTTCTTTCCTGCAGCTCAGATTTAATCTCAGCACAGAAACGCCAAAGAGCATTAAAGGCAAACTTGAAAAAGAAACCTTCTGCTCAGAATAATTAATAATAATCAACTCATTATTAAAAATGATTTTTGCCTAATTATTCGTTTTTTTAATTATAGAGTAAAATCGCAGGTGATTAACCGAGGAGCCGCTGAAAAAGCAAACAAAGCAAAAGAGTTTGTGTGGTAATTAATAAAATATGTTTTGTAGGAAAAGGTTTAATTAAATAAACATTTAAAATCAATTCAGTGAAATTAAATCTTTTCGTTTAATAATTAATGTGCATTTAAAAATACCGCTTTTAATACCAGTTTTACACTTTGTTGTTGGTGTTTATATTGTCCCCGGCTCGTAAACAAAACCACTTTCGTTAAACTTAAATTCGGATGAATTTATTAATAATTATTTGTCGCACGTGAGCGCCAATTTTCCTCAATTTTTACCTCATTTTCCTCTTTAGATTCTGATCGTTTCTTGGCGCGGATTTTCAGCAGTTAATTATAGATCAACGAGTTCATTAACGAAATATCATCAGCCTGGTCATTTATATTCATTTTAATTCATTATTATTATGATTCCAATTTTGTGTTTATTTTTGGCTGGGCAGTGTCACGTGCCTGTGCGCGTGTCGATTGCGGAGGTGAAGCGGCCCCAGACTCGGGCTTTAAGGTGAGAAGCGCAGGAAGGAAAGGCGTGAGAGAGGGGCTGGGGCTGGTTTGTCTGAGAGGAGACTGCCTGTCGGAGCTGCTGCTGCTGCAGGAGTTGCTGCTTCTCGGCAGTAAGCCGCTGTCATTGTGTTACCTGTAGAAAAAGAAAGGCGGGTTTATTATTTCTTCCGCTGCGTCCTCGTCGTCCTTGAAGGATCCCATGGCCGCCGGTGCTCCCGTGGCCCCTGATTGGGCTGATTGCTCCTGTATCTGGTTGCACTGATGTTTACTGATCAATGATCAGGCTTTTCTGGGATACTTTTACACACTGGACTGATTTTTTTTTTCCTTTCCCGGTGCCGGTGCGCCACGATTTTGAGGCAATTTTGCAATAACAGGTTTCTGGGGTCTGTGTTCTTTGCTCTGATAGAGAAATCTATACGGAAAATTATATGAATGAAATTGATTATATATTGGGTGGGGGTCAAAACAGAGGGGCTATTGAACCGCATTAAAAGATTTTTTTGGGGGTGAAATAACACCTTTATGTAGCATGTTGGTGCTCAGGTAGTTGTGGCTGGGATCTACTCTTTCACGAAGGGCTGCAGAGTTCTAGTGAAACATAAACACAGCAGGGAGGTGCACCACTCACCTCCTCCTTCCTCCAGCTGCTCCACAATCTGCAGGAGGAGGAGCATTAAATGGTTAAATAATCCATGTAAGAATCTGTTAAATCGTTTCCCCCCTCTATATTATCTATATTATATCAAATGCATTATTTAAAACTTTAAGAGACAATAATGTTAAGACTGTAGTAATGATAATGGAGCAAATAAAAGGTTCTTCCAGCAATAATAACAAATGTTGAAGCAATAGAATGAAAACAGAAGTAGATGATGTGTATCAATTCTTTTAAGGTTATTACTTAGCATATCACAATACAGATAAACATATCACAATAAAGAACAAGATTTTTTTTTATTGTAATTGTTGTTATTATTATTATTATTGTTATTATTCATGCCAGTTATGATAACGCTTTTATATTTGTTATTTTAATTATTATTATTTTATATATTGCTATACTAAATGCATTGGTAACCTGTAGTTTCTGTTGAATGCCTCATTCACATTCCTACACACTCCATCAGTGGGTAATTAATCCAGGCAATTAAACATGGATAAAGGCTAATTGGCCCTAATTGGTTCAGAGGAGTTATGTCTAATTATTGCAGCCTAATTGAAAGCCTTTATGAGGGGGGCGGTTGTGTATTCAAAGTGGGCCTCCTTTCAGTGGTAAACACTATTCACATTGAAATGAGCCTGAATCATGTTGGCAGAGGCACACACAGGCGCCTGGCCCAGGCTGCCATTAGGGGCTGCCTCTTGGATTAACTGGGCCCTTGCTGAGGGTTTATAGGGCTCGTTTTGTAGAGGGCAGGAAGAGAGCGGCCAGCACGACATGAGCACCATTATTTCATACAGTGAGGACACGCAGCTCGGGATTCAAACAGTCATAGACCAAAGCATCCTAAAATAAAAACAAATGTGGAATTTTTTTAATCTATAATATATATATATATATATATATATATATATATATATATATATATATATATAAAAAATTA